>CM008282.1:15077016-15218514 GCA_002319775.1 Fagopyrum tataricum | reverse complement strand
GTACAAGGGTTTTTCCATATAGGAAGCCCCCATGTAGTGCTCGGACCCTTAAGACGAAGATAATCATAGAGTTTAGAGGCAATGAGGTGTCTCGAGGAGTTAGTGACGGAAGAGATTGTTGTTGGGAGGGGACCGATAAGAAAGATGGAGTCCCTGAGAGAGAGGAGACACTTCCAGGTGTAGCTGTCCTGAGGGCGGGTTTGGACATCCCAAATAGACTGAGATCGAAGGAGGTTCGAGGAAGCCCAACAAGACCAAATAGAGCAAGTGTTCGATTGAAGGTCAAAGATGGCGTGAGCCATACAAGCTTGATTCTACGAGAGCAACTCTTTAAAGTTAAGTTCACCTTTAGTTAGAGGTTTGTAGATGAATCTCAAGCAACAAGACATTTGGAGGAGGAGATTTCACCAGACCAGAGGAAAGATTGCATAATACATTGGATTATGTTGACAACTTCAGCCGGAAAGAAGATTATGTTACTCCAAAAAGATTGAATTCCATAGAGAATAGATCGTATGAGATCAACACGTCCAACATAGGAAAGATTCTTGTTAGTCCAAGAGCACACCCTAGTAGAGATTTTGTCAATTAGAGGAGAGAAATCTGAAGTTTTGAGTCGCTTCGAGCCAACCGGAATCCCAAGGTAGGTCATCGGGAGAGCACCAAGAGGAAATTCCAGAGATTGAGCAAAGCTGAGATTGGAGGGTAGTGGAAATTCCAGAGAGATAGATAGCAGATTTAGAACAGTTCACAATGAGGCCTGAGACAGCAGCAAAATCTTCAAAAACCTGTTTGACAGCAGTAACCGACAAACACGACTTTGCAAAAGATCACAAGATCATCTGTTATTGGTAGACGTGCAAATATGGTTAATCACGATAAGGATAGTTTGAAACGATCGATCAGAAAAGGAAGCACATTAGTTCAAAGTTTAACATTTTACGCAATAATAAAAAACCATGCTCTTCGATGGAGATGATCAAACAGTGTTATGGCATATCATATCGGCATAGAGGGCACACATGACATTAATATCATGTTGATTTCAGTTTTGAGGAGGGCTTATGATTTTTATTAAAATAGTTAACCTTATGATTTCAGTTACCATCTAAGATATAATTAGTATCGATTTATACCTATTCAAAAAAATGTATACATTTTTTGGATGGTAATTGAAATTTAGAACTTCAAGCCTTCCTAGCTATTTTTACATGTTGATTTCAGTTTTGAGTTTAGAATCAAATCTCAAACACTTGAATGATTAAAAAAAAGGAAAAAAAAGTATATGTTGTTCTGGGAGGTTTTAGTATTTTGAGAAAATATAACATAATTTAGAAGAAGTTGTTTTAACTTTTTTTTTTATTAAAAAAGGAATAAGATCACATTGAAATTGTTCTAATTTCATATGGAATGATTATTAAAATTTATAAATGTCTAAAAAGTTAAATACATCGAGGTAGACAATAGACGGGTAATAAATTGTGCCGCTACCCCTGTCTAAATAGTAAAACTTATCATCTTAAAATATATATCGAAATTAAAATATAATTTAAATAGAAATTGTAATCAAAATGGAAGTGAGACATTTCATAAATGAAATTTGTCAAATTATAAAAATTGTATCTAATTCAAAAAGAAATTTTATTATTTTATTAATAATGAAAGTAAATATAATTTAAATAGATTTTTTTATAAAAAGAATTCGATCACTTTTTTAATTATCAGTACGACATGTATGCGAGCATATCTATTTTACATTATTAGGTTGTATGAAATGTATATTATTTTATTGATAATGGTAGTAAATATATTATTTAATTGATAATGGTAGTAAATATAATCTAAATATAATCTAAATGAACATTAACACGGCACACATAGATGTTTATTAATTGATCTATTGAGGTTATTAGGTGGTATGAAATGTATATTTTATAATTAAATAACATAATAGTATTTCCCTAAAATTAAAAGGTCAAATGATTAAACATAGTTTCTAATTAAATAAAAAACAATTAGTTCAAAATATCATAGAATCAAACGGTTCAAAACATGAGAACAATAGTGGTTTACTTATGAAAGAAAACGAAATTATGAAAACAATGTGAGCAGATCTTAGATCGGGAGTGTCAACCGACAGCCTATGATGATAAAATAGTCTTTGTATTTGGTAAATACCAATTTTCTCAGTGTTGGTAGTTGGTACAGCACCATTCAAATCTATGAAGAAGACTACTAAATTAACTTTAAATAATATTACATGAAATTCTAGTTCAGCGTATTTCCATGGAGGCTTTACGCGTACTGCACTGCTGTCAGTGGGGTAGGCCACTCTCAATCCCCTCATGCCTCCATATCTCTTTATCTCTCTTCCCCTGCTTTCTCTTACTATTTAGTATTGACTAACCAGCAAATCCATCGACGCCCCAAATCACTCACTCCTTGGAAGAATCAGCAGTAGCAAGAAATTGATCTTGGCTGTTGAATTTGGATCCGGTGAGAGAAAATGGACATGTTTTACTGGCTTGTTTTTGGGGCACTTGGAGCTGTGGTTGCCGCCTTGGAGCTCAGTAAAAGCAGCAAAGATCGTATCAACACTTCCTCTGCTTTCAATGCCTTTAAGAACAATTACTTGGTTGTTTACTCTCTCATGATGGGTACACCTTCTCAGATCTCACTCTTCACCTTTTCTTTCCTCTATCAATTTTGATTCGTTCTTGGTTATCGTTTACGTGTGTGACTGTGTGATGAGTTCATTGGTAAGTCTGTCGCATATCTGTGTAGATCTAGGGTTCATATGACGTATATTTGGGGATTTTCTCATGTGTTTGTGGAAATGCCTGACTAAATTGTGAAATCTGACAATGTTTCACAGCTGGTGATTGGCTTCAGGGACCCTATGTTTACTACCTCTACAGCACATATGGGTTTGGGAAAGGAGAGATTGGACAACTCTTCATTGCTGGTTTCGGGTCTTCCATGTTGTTCGGGACAATTGTTGGTTCACTTGCAGATAAAAAGTAATAATAATTTATTTCTGAAGATGATATAGTATCTTCAATGTATTTTGCAATACTCTGGTTCTTATATTGGTTGTTGATTTTAGGGGTCGGAAGAGAGCGTGTATTACCTATTGTATTACTTATATTCTGAGCTGCATTACCAAGCACTCTCCTCAGTACAAAATTCTAATGGTTGGGCGTATACTTGGAGGCATTGCAACATCTCTTCTGTTTTCTGCTTTTGAGTCATGGCTTGTGGCGGAGCACAACAAGGTGAGACACATCCCTCTTGTGTGAACACTTAGCTGTATAAGTTAACTTCCTTAGTGAATGAATGGAGTACCCGGTTTTATTTGGACAGTCATCTTCAATATTTTGTATGTTTGTTATCTGCAGAGGGGATTTGAACAACAATGGCTGTCCTTGACTTTTTCAAAGGCTATATTCTTGGGGAATGGTCTAGTTGCCATTTTGGCTGGCTTATTTGGGAACTTACTGGTTCACACACTTGGGTTTGGTCCTGTTTCACCATTTGATGCTGCTGCTTGCTTCCTTGCGGTAGGAATGGCAATCATAATGTCGTCATGGACTGAAAATTACGGGGATACTTCTGAAAACAAGGATTTGCTTATGCAGTTCAGGGGAGCCGCAGTTGCTATTGCTTCTGGTAATTTCTATAATGATTTTCTTGTTCTTTGTTATCACTTCTGTTTTAATTGACATGTTTTGGTCACACTGTACTTTTTGACAATAATGCTTAACAGTGTGACTGATAAAAGATGACTTGTATGCCAAAAAACGTATTGATTTAAAAGCTATCTACAATTTTGCCTACCACTTGGAAGCAACTGTATTCATGCTTCTGTATACTTTTATCTATGAATTGTTTGTGTTCTTGTTTTACGGAACCAGATGAAAAAATTGCACTACTCGGGGCAATACAGTCACTGTTTGAGGGTTCAATGTACACCTTTGTGTTCCTATGGACACCAGCATTGAGTCCAAATGATGAAGAAATTCCCCATGGATTCATATTTGCAACATTCATGTTGGCTTCAATGCTGGGAAGCTCTATTGCATCACGATTGCTTGCCCGCAACCATAAAGTTGAGGGATATATGCAAATAGTCTTTATTGCATCTGCTGCCTCTCTCACCCTCCCAATCCTTACCAGTGTACAACATTCTTTCCTTATATCTCTTCTTTTTATCCGTTCCGATTTTTACCTGTCATGAAACATGAATACTTCCTTACTTTCCCTAATAGTGGCTGGTAGCTCCGTCCAAAGTGAAAGGTGGAGGCATATCATTCTCAGGGAGCCTTCAGCTCCTTGGGTTCTGCGTATTTGAGGCATGCGTTGGCATTTTCTGGCCGTCTATTATGAAGATGAGATCCCAATACATCCCTGAAGAGGCACGAAGCACCATCATGAACTTCTTCCGTATTCCTCTCAATATCTTTGTCTGCATTGTCTTATATAATGTAAGCATTTCATATTATCTCAACCAAATTGTTTTTCTTTCCTCAAATAAGGTAGATTTGAATGTTGAATGAGATATCATTTACATTTCTTTGTTGTGCAGGTTGATGCATTTCCCATGACTGTCATGTTCGGTATGTGCTCAATCTTCTTATTTGTGGCATCTATCTTGCAAAGAAGACTGATGGCCATTGCTGAAAGCCAAAAACCAAGTAAGTTACATTTTTGAAATTTGAGCATTGATTGCTGAAAACAAGTATGCTTGAATCTCTGAGCAGAACATGGTGCTGATTTTTGTTTTTGTTTGCAGAATCACAAACGAAGGAGAGGGAATTAGAAGCTGAACCATTGACTGCTTGAGGGATGTGAATTTGGAGGAAAACATTAAAGAGGGAATTAGAAGATTTATTATTCAGCATCTGCTTGCTGCACAATGCTCCTTATAGATACATACACTTTCAAGTGTTCACATGATAGCGCATTCAGCCTAGATGTTGATTGTTTTGTACTACATTTTATGCACAATAATAAAATTGGTTCAATTTAGGTGATTAAGTTATTTATTACAAAGTCTGAATCATTTCTGATATGTAATCTCTGTATCTTTTGATCTCTGAAAGATAAATGTAACAAATTAAGCGTTTGAACATTCCTGAAATGAGATGCAATTGTTTATTCACTGAAATATTGCAACACCAAAATACAGGATATACTTTCTCAAAATGTTTCAACACAACAGTAACTAAAAACCAAAAAAAATGACATCTTTTAAGAAAAAGTGTCATCATTCATCCAGCAATTTCAACATCCTGGGTCACGGTCTTGTCTTGAGATGTAGACACAGGTTGAGGGGTAGGTGGCTGAGAAAACTCTGTTGGTTTGGTTTCTCCACCAAATGGATTCTTTGGGGGGTCCACTTCCATGGCAGAGCTCCTCGGAGGTGATGGTGGCTGTAACTCCACATCTGGGTATGCTGCCCTGAAACGAGCCCTTAGCCCTTCATCCACTAGTCTCACTCCGTTCAGTTGATTGCCAAGCGATAGCCACCTGAAAGGCAAATTAAGAAAACCCAAAATCAAGAATTGATCAAGTTTCAGTTCTGACTAGAGGCATATTATTGCATAAAAAAAAGGCATACCCAGAATGTGTATTATGCATACGTGCAAACAATTCCAGCTTCCTAGTGTGTGGACTTATTCTCTCCAGCAATGGATACATCTGCAGAAACCAGAAAAAAGATGATAAATTTATAAGATCGCCTTTTATAGTTCCAACAAAAGGAAAACTTGATTGATAATTTACCTCATCTGGCTTACGACTTGTCTCTCGAACTTCTGCCACAACTACATCAGTGTCAATGTTCCGGTTCACTATAGGATCTCCTTTTATTCCGACAAGGCAATGTTCCTTGCTGTGATTAAGCCAGTGGCCTGTACGCCCTGTTCTAATAATCCTCTGCAGTTGATTTGTCTTCACCCAAATGATCTCTTCAACTCGCTTGTATCCCCAAAGCTCCAAACTGTAGGAAGCAATGAAACCAATCAAAATCACAAATTTTTATAGAGGCTCTGAGGGCACTGTCATGTCCACAAGTATTATTTGGTCATAAAGCATGAATCCCAAGAGACGTGAAAGAAAATGTGGCTTGATATCATATTGAAATTTAATTGCAGATACAGAAGAATTTTCTATTCTAGCAACAATTGATGCACAGTTTACGCATAGAGTAATATATCATCTATATATTTCCATTCACCGTGAAAACAATTTGAGACATGTTATGCCAAAGTTCAAACATGTTTAGGTTAGAAATGACCACTTAATGACAGTGTAGAGTATCTCTGTACTCACAACCATGTTCGTAAGTGCTAAACAATTTGATCTTTATATATATATAAATGCATTTACCATTCACGCCCCAACTCCATTGCACGTCCAGTGACCCACAAGAATATTAAACCATCAGTCTGTAAAGCAGGAACATTAAGGTTGCGCATCTCATCATCCGCCATAGTCCCATATGGCAATTCCATATGGATATCCCATGGTGGATCAGCCATTATAACTCCAAATTGGCCTAAAATATCCATCCTGAAGTTACGGATATCACAGTTGATCCATTGTGCCTGGCCAAGTTCTACTTCAGAACAATATTCAGCCCGTTGAAACTTCAGTGGTCTTGAAGGAGTGAGAGCTCCCATAAGATCAGTCGTAGGGTCAAGCTCATAATGAACGTATTTGCAAGTCTATTAACAGGATTAGAGAGGTTAATATAGAATAATGCAAAAATATTGGGATAAAATTGTTCCCCTTTTGACAGAAAAGAAGAAAAGCATACCTTCATATGGCGACATGTATCAAGAAATGAGCAGTCACCCAAATTGATATCGGTATGAGGAGCAATTATGCGCCGAAAATGAACCTGATCATATTTTCTTTGAGCATGTCAATCTGCATATGAATGGGCCAAACCAAAGGGAAAAAACTGGCAGAAATTGAATTGAAACAAATTATAGGGCATAAACTAATCACATGGACTAGAAGGAACAAAATGACCAAGAACTCAACAAAGAACACCTAGGCTGCTGAAAATGCAATTATAGTATAAAAATTGATCCTTATGAAATCAGCTAAACCAGGCACAGCTCAAAATAATACACTGAAGAAGATAAATTCACATAACTGGTTAGAACACAAACAGCTAAACACATAACCCATTTCCAACAACTGTCAGTGATGTAGCTAAATACTTAAACCCATTTTCAGAATAATATCTTCTCTTTTTCAGAACAAAATTGACTATGCTCTTAATAATTACCTTCTCACAAGCAATGTAGGAACCAGATTTCTGTCTGCAGTCTTCCTTTGTCAAAGCTGAACAGTACTCCTGCAACTGTGAACCTCCTTTCGTCTTGAACTGCCATACATTTAGGAAAATATAAGATTGATCACCACACAAGAAGTCAAAATGGCAATTCCATTATCATAGAGAACATTTTAAACGGATAGATCATATAATAAGAATTAACAG
The DNA here is from genome assembly GCA_002319775.1 of Fagopyrum tataricum. NCBI lineage: Eukaryota > Viridiplantae > Streptophyta > Magnoliopsida > Caryophyllales > Polygonaceae > Fagopyrum > Fagopyrum tataricum. The sequence goes on along the minus strand of CM008282.1, from coordinate 15,211,001 downwards.
AAAACAACCTTCGCTGCCACTGCAGTTTCTTTGGCAGTCGGGCGGTGTATGAGGTCGAGGAGCACTTCTCCTGTCTTGGACTTCTGCTTTTCCTTGAAAGATTTCTTGAACACAAGCGACTCCACTTCCTTCATTACATCCTCCTTCGCTGGCCAGGAAGGCGGCCTGTGTTGCGGAGGAATACTCATTGGTCGGGCCATTCCCATTCCCCTTAGCCCACCGGTGGGACCCATACCAGGTGTTCCTGGATATATCGGAAGCATGTTAGCCGCGAGTGGGTCCCCTGGCCTAGGCCACATCTCCGGCACTGGTGGCCTAGGCGAAGGGCCACCCATCGGAAATGGACTTCCAACGCTAACAGAATCCGTTGAGTTGAGGAGCTGTTGCTGAACACTCTCTGGTAATTCCTTAATTAGCTTAATTCGATCGATGTTCATGACCATAGGGTTAGAATTCCCACATAGGTCAAACTCCTCTAATTCCACGCCGATATTGTCCTCTGCCATGGACCTCAAGACCATCTCCAACGCAAGAATCCCCGAGTCCCCAGCGACTTCCCTAAGCGCCGCTTTCTCAGAGGGAGACATCGACTGGTCGTTCTCGAGCTTCCTCAGCACGGTGGAGGAGTCTATAGGAGAAAACGGGACTCTCTCCAGCAATAACTTGGCGACCAAAGAACGAACCACCGACAACGGGCTCGCGTCCTCCTCGGTTCCAACGCGCTCATCATGTGTTCGACGATTTGCATCTGCTTCGGATCCCGATTTCGTATGAACAGACCTCGGAGGAGCGATCTTGTGATCGACCGCGTGGTGCGCTGGACGCTTGTGCTTCTCCGGAGCCTTCTTTAGAGGCAGGGAGGAAGGTGGATTAGGGTTTGGGATGAGAGGGGTGAAAGGACGTCGATTGAAGGTAGCACGGAACTGGAGGCGTAAGTTGAGGGTGGATATGAGGTCGGGATATCGGGCTTGGATGGATGCCATTCGCTCCTGGTGCTCGCGGCGAGCGGCGGCAACACGAGCTGTGATCCGCTGCATAGTGTCCTCGATGTCGGCATTGGAGTCGCCGGCGGCCTCGTCCGCTGATTGTGTGTCCATTATTTTGCAAGACTTACTATGATTCGACTACAGCCCGCCGCCGACGAACACCGTTCGAATTTGAGATCTTTTGTGAAATAGGATCCTGTAATGGGATTTGAGAAACAAGAAAAGCGATAGTTGTTTTCGACTACAGCCCGCCGCCGCCGAAGAATTTAAAAAACAGCTACCGTTCGAATTTGAGATCTTTTGTGAAATAGGATTCTGTAAATGGGATTTGAGAAACAAGAAAAGCGATAGTTGCGGAGTTTATAGATTCTAAGATATTTGATGCTTGCTTGCCCCATGGCTCAAAGATGTAGGCCATTTGATGGATCCACAGGCCCAATAATAGTTGGTACTTCACTCGACCTACGAGGCTTACCACACAATCCCTCAATTGATCGATGAGTGTGTGCTAAGGTCTGAATGTGTTCAGTAAATGTCACTGTGAAAATGCTTGCTTCTTATTTCATGTGTATGTTTATGGCTGTCCTATCCTTATACCCCCGTAAGCATGAGCTTGGTTGAGTCAAAGTCATGCTCAGCTTGAACAACAAAAGGTTCTAATGTGAGGATGGAACAATTTTGGTAAGCACATCTGCAAGTTGAGAAGAGGGGGAGATAAAGTGAAGTTGTAACAGCCCCTCCATAACCTTATGTCGTGTGAAATGACAATTGATCTATATATGCTTAGTTCTCTCGTGGAAGACAGGATTTTGAGCTATTTGGATGGTCGAGTTGTTGTCACAATAGACGTGAACATGCCTAGTTGGAGGCAGACCCAAATCGTCAAGCAGACGAACCGGCCAAGTGATTTCTGCATCTGCACCCGTCATGCCTCGATACCTGAGAGTGTGTTGTATGGCAAGAAGATGGGAGGAACAAGGAGTAGTAATGAACTAGCTTAAGCATTGGATTGCAAAACATAAATTAGGTCTGGTGCGTGTCAAGAAATTGAGCTTTCCATCAAGACAACGATAAACTGAAGCATCTTGCAAAAGGTTCTTCATCTGGTGTCAATTTAAAATTCAATGGCAAAGGAGTGCAAGTTGTTTTATCATCTGGAAGATGAGGATCCTCTAACAATTCGAGGAAGAACTTGCGTTGTGATAAGACAACAACTTCAGGCACATAACTAACCTCAAGGCCAAGAAAGTAGTGGAGAATGTCGAGATTTTTTATGCTGAATGTTGAGTCCAAATCAACCTTTAGATGTTCAATCTCTTCAATATCGGACCCGGTGACTAAAAGGCCATCCACGTATATATCAACAACAATAATAAGCTATGACCTATGTTTGACAAAAAGAGTAATCATTCTTTGATTAACAGAACCCTCGAGCTGAAAGTGCAGTGGTGAGACAATGGAACCACTACCTAGAGGCCTGCTTGAGACCATATAACGGCTTTTTGAGCCTGCACACGAGAGACAAAGGATTGTGTATTCATGGAGGCAACTTCATGAACACCTCTTCATGCAATTCTCCATATAAGAATGTGTTGTTCACATCTAACTGATGCAAAGTCCAACTCTTGGAGACAACAACAACTATAATCGATTGAATTGTGGTCATTTTCACCACTAGAGAAAATGTCTCATGATAATCTATGCCAGCTTTTTTGAGTGAAACCCTTAACCACAAGCTTGGCTTTATACCTTTCTAGGCTCCCATCAGATTTGAGTTTTACCTTGAACACCCATTTGCAACCTATTGGCTTCTTTGATGGAGGTAAGGGGACTAAATCCCAAGTATGATTGGCCTACAAGGCATCATACTCTTTCGACATTGCTTGAACCCATAGAGGATCTTTCGAGGCTTCAAGGTATGTGGTTGGTTCAACGTAAAAGAAGGGAAGAGATAAAAGCATAATGTGAAGAAGGAAGGAAAGAATGAGGAAACAAACCTAGTGATGGTAGGTTGCATGAACTGTATGAGCAAACAAAATCTCTAAGGTAAAAAGGATGATGATGAGCGCGAGTTGAGTGTCATGACAGTAATAGAGGATCATGAACAAGTGTATGGCTAAGGGAAGACGTGTCATGATCATTAGGAACTTGTTGGGAAGAGGATGCTATATCATGTATTGTGTTATGAGTAGGTGATGGCACTGGAGTGTGCGATTGAAGAATTTCATTGGGAGGTGTATATGGCAAAAAATAGAGGTATTAAATGAAGGGAACTGAGATGTGTAAGAAGAATTGGTGATGCGGAAGCAAGATGGTGAAATGAGAAGTTTGTCTCGTGGAAAACAATATCTCTCGAAGTCAAGACTTCTCGTGAGTGTAAAGTGAGAACTCTAAACACCTTCTTGCCAAATATATAGCCTAAGAAGGCACAAGAGCTCTAGGAGTGAACTTATCACGAGTAGCTGAGGAAGTGTTTACAAAACACAAGCAACCAAAAATTTTTAAAGATGAGTAATATGGAATTTTATTGAAGAGTAATCCGTAAGGTGTTTTGTTGTGAAGAATTGACAGTGGACAACAATTGGTTATGTGTGTTAGTGAGAAAACACTCACCCCAATAAGAAAGTTAAGAGGGATTTTGGACTGATGAAAAAGAGCTCGAGCAACTTCTAAGACAAGCTTATGTTTATGCTGAACAACACTATTCTGTTGAGGTGTATAGGGATAAGATGTATGGTGGATGATGTCTTCAAGAACATGAAAGGACTTGGTTGCATGGACGGAGAATTCAAGGGCATTATTTGATCGTAATGTTTAACCTTTTGTGTGGAAGTGTGTTAATAAAGGCTGCAAAAGACTGTAGGAGACTAAGGGAATGGCTTTTATTAGCCATCAAATAGGTCCATGTACACCTAGTAAAGTCATCCATAATCGTAAGGAAATAAGAAAATCCATTGTATGTGTGTTGTTTGTAAGGTCCCCATGTGTCAACATGGATAAGATCAAAAGCATGCTCATATTTAGATATAGAAATAAGAAGATTGCTTGTGTGGTCGTGCTTGGGGACAAATCTGGCAAATGTAATGGTTCTTTACATTGACATTAATAGCATCAATGTGTAAAAGTTGCTCAAATGGTATATTTCATAGGCGACAATGCCAAATTTAGGACTTATAGACGGCTTGGAAGTAGAAGAAGTGGTTACAAAATGTTGTTCATGATCATGTTTATTACAAGGCATAGGTAAGGATAAAAGTATCTCAGAAGTAGAGACTTTGTCGACAACATAAAGTCATTTGCAAGCTTTACCAATCACCAGCGGATGCTTCATCGAAGGGGCCTGAATTGAGCAAATGTTAGAAGAGAAGACAACATTAGATATCATCTCAGTGGAAAAAATTTTATCATATAGAAAACTAAATCGAAACTCAAGAACATGCAAAACATGATGTAGATATAATTCTGGACTCAGAGTAACAAATCCAACATGATCAATTGTGGCACTTATGCCATTAGGCATAATAATGTGTATAGGAGTGAAAACTAGTGTGTAAGAAGATAAGAGATGAATATTAGGAGGGATGTGATCGGTAACACCACTATCAATGATCCATTGTGACTTTAAAGCTGGTGAAAATAAACATAAAGATTTATCAGCCAATAAAGCACTATGAGTGTTCTTATCATTGTCCAGTTTGCTAGAGTTCAAGATCGACAAGAGTTGGTCCATTTGATCCTAAGAAAGACTTGAAGCAGTTGCAACACGTTTGTGGCTAGGAGGATAGTCGTGGATCTTCCAACATTTACAGTGTTCACAAAACAAAGATCTGTTGTTGCTTATGGAAGCATTTGTTGATGGAGGCTTCCTGAAGGATCCTCGAGAAGATAATGTGGAAGAATTGCTTCCATTTTCGGAGTAAAGAGACACACAACATCTTCTGTGGTAGTGGTGGAAGACTTAATGTAAGAGCCTTAGTCTTTAGAGCCGAGATTGGACTGAGCCGCCCCTGCGGGTCTAGAGAGCCGCCCCTGAGGCTGAGCCCGTGATCCGCCCCTTCGGCCAAGGAACCCGCCCCTGCAGTTTCCTGCGGCTGCAGCCGACTTTGTTGACTCTTGACCCGTGCTTTACTCTTTCTTTTCCCTTAAGCTTCGTCTTTGGCTTTCTAAGCAAGGGTTCATCCTCATTCCAACTTTCTCACGTTCTTCTTGCTTCCTTTCCTCTCCTTGATCTTGATCTTGGTTTCCTTTGAGTTTAGAAGAGTTGTTGTGTGGCTTTGGTGGATGTTGGTGTTGTGTATGGTTGCTGAGCTTGGAAGCCAGCTGTTGGTTTTGGTTTTGGATCATTTCCTTGGTTGATCACAGCAGTAGGTAAGCTCCTTGCTTCTTCTTTCTTTCTTTCTTCCTTTGATTCCTCTTCTTTAGCTTAGGATTAGATGTGCTAGGATGCATATTGATGTTGGAATGTGTATATATATGTATATGTTTGGCTATGGAATGATGAAGACGTGAATTGATCACGTGAAGAGTCGAAGAGAAGTCGGAGAAGCCCGTTATGCACTGTCGTTGCCCCCGCGCCTAGGAGCCGTCACCCTTGCGGGACCTTGTCACCGCACCAGCGCCCGGAAGCCGCCGCCCCTGCGGCCACGGTCACCGCGCCTGCGCTAGTGTGTCGCCGCGCCTGCGGTTGCCTTGCTTCGCCCCTGCGTCCCTCTTGTCACGCAGATGCGTCTTGTCCTGGATCTACCTAGAGTAGTTTAGATCCTTTCCTTTCCTAGTATGAGCGGGTTAGTAGCATGCTAGGTATGTAAATGAGGATAGGATGACGATGAGTATGATATCGATATATGTCGGTTATGGCTTAGAGGTTTATAAGTTGGATATGATCCTTATGGATCCCTTAGGTCTAGGTGTGACCCTTTTGATTGATAGGAGATTTGATATCTCTTTATGCCTTGTTATTAGGTAGTGTTGTCCTCCAGATTTGGAGTTGACCGTGGTTGAGATTACTTCGAGGTTGAGGTAAGTCCATAGGACTTACTTAGCTACCATCCCTATATTGGATGTATGCATGAGTGATGTTTGATATATGTTTGATAGCATGTGATGATTGATTATTACCGACCTATGGTTTAGTGCTTGACCACTGTAGGGCCGTGACAAATTGCCCTTACATCCCGCTGGGAGTTTGGGAGGTTCTCTGCGGACAGGCCATATCTGGAAGTGGGACGGGCACCTACCACTCCCATAGGGTATACGGGAAAGTGTTACCAGATTATCACTACGGCTGGCAGTAGCACCGAGAGGCGAGGATTATATATTCCTCGTGTCACATATATTCATATACATGTATATACGATTTGAGTGTTGGACTTTATAAAGATAATTAACCGGGTAAATGTGTGATAGCATGATGATGTGTTAATATTCCCTGACTTGTGTTTGTGCTTATGTATTATCTTATATATGTATGGTTAGCTAACGGTTTTATACCGTGTTGTAGATCCTTTGCAGGTTAGGAGAACTGCAGAGTGATTCAGATGGGGTGATCCGCTGAGGGCTCCGTACACTAGGTTCATGCGAGGGTTGGGGATTTTGTATGTACAATTATATGTTTTGGTTTGTACTTAGCGGTTCTTCTGTAAACCTTTTAATATATATATATATACAGTTTGATGTTTTGGTTTTAATTTATATGTGCCTTGTTGTAAGATCCAGTGAACTTGTTATCATGCTAGGGTCAGGATCCATTGTGAGATCCTAGCCCAGTAGAGCCCGAGTCCTATGGATTTGGGGTGTTACACTTAAGTCCTCTTTGAGCTTCTTCTAGAAGGAGTAATTTGTATACCTCGCCAAGATTAGGAGAGTTTGTCATCATGAGCACATTACAACACACAACGTGAAAAGAATCGTTGAGGCTAGCTAAGAATTAAATAACATGTTGATCTTTAGCAAGGAAAACACAATTTCATTTGAACCACAAGAACAGACTTGACCTCTATGGCTAGCATATAATCATCCCAGAGTTTCTGTAGTCTAGTAAAATGGGCAGTAATAGAATTGTTTCCTTGACTAATCGAGCTTAGATCTTGTTGGAAAGCTCAGGTATTAGGCAAGGGTCAAGCGATTTGGTATATATGTGTTCGATTAGAGTTACCAAACCTAGCTTCAAGCTTTTTTCAGATCTGAAGAAAACACTAAAAGCCCAATTCCTTTGTTAGGGTTTATAAAAAAATTATTTTCATGTGTATAATTTAAATTATTTAAAATTGGTTTCGCTTTGAAGAAAATACTAAAATGTCCTCCTTTACACATGAGTCTTTATTCTTTTTAAATTTATCAGTCGAAAGTATCTTAAATAACATATTGCATTCTTCAAATTGATCCTACTTCCCTTCTTGACAAAATAAATTTTCAATTTCCCCTTCTCAAATTCGAATGGGTTATCAAACAAAGACGGAAAAATTGAATTCTTCAACTTCCCTTCTTCTCAAATTCCTAAAAGCCCAATTCCTTTGGTAGGGTTCTTGTCAAAATCATATTCACATGCACAAACCAACAAAAGAACTTGAAGGATGATCGAGATTCACCAAACTTTTCCTTCTTTGACGTACCAATTAATTTGTTGAACCGATCAACCGGTTCTATCAGACCAACTTATGTGTTTTCTCTCTGTTACTTGGTTTTTGTTATCATCTTATTAGATTATTAACTTTTTGTCTTTGATCAGACCGATTTTCCTTCTTTGAGGTACCAATCCCTACCTTTTGTTTTTTGTTTGTGTTTGTTTGTTTACGGGCTTTACAATTAATCATTCAAATCCAGGGCCGTCCAATGGGGTGTTCAAAAAGTCCAATGGAAGCCTCACAATTTTCAGGGCCCATATATATATTAAGTTGATATAAAAGTTTATAATTACTTGCTTGCCATAATGGTTCTAAGAAGTGTTTTATTTATGAGGTTTTCTTGGAGTGCAGAGTTCAAACCCCACCCCTTCCATTTTCTATATTTTTCACTTTTATTTTTTTAATGTTTTTTACATGCCTTATTTTCTATTTTAATTTAATTTTGCTTCAACTATACTGATTTTTTAACAAATTTTTTTTCTTTCTAATTTAAATAAGTACTTGTATATATGTTTTAAAATACAAAACACGATACATATAATTATAAATACACATTGTTATCATAAATTGTTATCATAAGTTTATTATTTTAATTAATAATTTTTATTTATTATAATTAATTTTATTTTATAATTAATATTTATATTATTTACAGTATTAGTGGTATCATAAAAATAAAAATATAATTAATGCTAAATAATTAATAATTTTATAATCAATAAACTTATAAATTGTAAATAAAAATTAAATCTTAGCCCAGGGCCTCCAATGTTCATTGGACGGCCCTGTTCAAATCGTTACATTATTTCCATCAATTTGATAATAATCTTTTACTACGAATGGATATTGTAAGTATTTGCAAGATTTGAGACTTACGTTTTAACCCTCGTCAAATTGGTGGTGTTGCCGGTGACATTTTGTTTTCTTTGTTTACTTAATAATAAAGCCTTGTTATTGATTGATATTTCGATGGTTGTCTTGGTTTTTCAAGTTGAATATGCAAAGGAAGAAGTGCGGAGAAACCACTTGCTCTACTAGACCTTAAACTAGAGAGACTTCTCCGAAGAAAATGATCCACCTTTGTCGATCAACCCAATCACCCCATTGTGCCGGCCCGATTGATCATCTCCTAGACAACAAATTCCGATTTAGAAAGATGTTAGAAATAGAAGAAACCATTGTAATGAAGAGCCCTAAAAGTAATATATAATATTGAAACCACTAGAGTTGTTACCGGAGTTGTTAGACATGCATGGGAAAGAAACAATTTAGACACCTTGGAAGCATACATGTTACCTAATCTGATCAACCCCGTTAGCGGATGTTACAACTAAGATTGCGGTCTCTAATTTCAAATTAAAAATTGATTTGATAAATTTATTTGCAACACATGATTTTACAAGTATACTAGATAGTCAAACTTGTGATACGCACGAGACTTAAAGTTTTGCATTATCATGCTTCTTTGCAAATGTTTTTGACTATATTATAGATTATTGTAAAATTGATTAATTATTGGATCATAATGATTTTACAATATTTTGTTATAAATTATGTCTTTTTTATAGTATAGGAGTTTATTTAGAATACAATAAAGGATAAGATTTTAAGCCATTATTTTATTTTCTTTTGGCAAATGTGAAAATATTTCTAATGATGTTCAATGTAGAATTATGATTATTTAATTTATAAATTAAATTATTTATCAAAAGGGTTTTTAATAGTTAAAGGTCGTTTTATGTCATTTATTGCTCAATAATTTTTTTTTTAATACTATAAGATAAGCACTTAGGGTACATCATCTCCTCGAGACTTTCCACCCTAGGGCATCCTTGCGGATGAGATAGTCTACCAAGGAAGTGGACGAACAAGAAGGCAGAAGGCAATCGTGTCTCAACACTACAAGCTGGTCAACCACACCATTAACTTCTCTAAACACATGAAGGGTCCTAACCTGACAAAAATCAACCAGAATATTAGAAATATATGACAGAATAAGATCCAGATCCCAAGGAGGTTTACAAATTTGTTTAACCGAGTTAATGACAGAAAGACAATCTCTTTCAATTTCAATATTTTTGATCCCCATATCAAATGCCGTAACCAATCCTTCTCTTAGCGCACATGCTTCGGCATGCTTAGCCGATATGTTACCACATCTCCCATATCCAAGAGAAATTGTCGTAGCATTATGATTTCGGAGGATGAACCCATACGCAGAACTCCCAGATTCTTTTTTTGAGCCATCAAATTTTAGTTTAATAAAGTCTTTTTCTGGTTTATCCCAGTGGATCTTTTTTGTTTTTCTTAAAATCTTATTTGTTTTTTTCCTTATACTGGTTCGATTTTTTCCTTTTTAGCTGATTCCAGTCATTAATTTGGTTTCGTACTATTGAATCAATATTCTGGGGGTTTTATTGCTAACATTTTTTTTGATTTCTAGCGTACCATAGATTCCACCAAACAAGAATTAAGTAGATGAGGTCCGGTCCAGATAGATTTTCCTTTAACCACGTGATCTTATCTGCAATCTTACTTTTAACTAAGTTAACAAAACTGACAACCATCAAAGTCTTATCTATCAAGATGATATCCAAAGTAAACTGGCATTTGAAAAACAAATGATCAGCAAATTTATAGGGATGATTGCAAAGGCAACAGTTCATAGGAACCGGGACCTTTTGTTTTTCCAAATTTTCTTTCGTTTTTTTTTTGTACATGGAAAGCGATTCGGGGAATTTTGAAATGGCCCGAGAGGTCATCTAACGAAGAAAGATGACGTGTGACGTAGACCGTCCTGCAAAGCTCTAGAGACTAGCTGTTGCTGGGCATCCTTCTGAATGAGCTCTAAGATTGCTTGAGGTAGAAATACGACGACAACGGTCCTTGCAAAGGGTGTATAACTCATGAGCAATTAGAATATTGTCTTGGATTGCTCTGTTTGTCACAAAAGCTACTTGCAAAGGGTGTATAACTCTGTTCATAACACTCTTCAATCTTCCAGCTATAATTTTTGAAATTGTTTTGTAAATTGTAGCACATAGGCTAATCAGTCGGTAGTGACTTGTTGACATTGGGCTATCCATTTTTGGCAGAAGCGTAATGAAAGTATGATTGACTTGTTTTACTAATTTTCCTGTTCTGGAGAAAGTTTTTATTGCGCGTATTACTGCAGGACCGACAATGTGCCAATATTTTTGGTAGAAACCAGACGGCATTCCATCGGGTCCAGGCGATTTGTCACTTCCTATGTTGAACATTGCCTGTTTAATTTCATAATTGGATACTGGCCTGGTTAAGAACTCATTATCACTTTCACTGATTTCTTGTGTAATTTGTGATTCAATTTCAATTCCACCACACGTGGAACTTTTAAATCTATTAATAAACTCTTTACGAAACTCTTCTTTTATTACCTTTGGATCATTAGTGAATATCCCATCATCTAAGGTAATCCCTTTTATTACAATTCGACTCCTTCCACACGCCATTTTATGATGGTATTTTGTGTCTTTGTCCGCCAATTTAATATGGGCCGTTTTCGCTCGTTGGCTCCAGAATCTATTCTGGAAATTGATCAGTTCCTCCCTTTTACGAATCAATTGGGACTGATCTTTAGCCTCCCATCAAAATTTTTGAACAAGTTTATTTGGATCATTTCAAGCTCTTTATCTACTAACTTAATTTGCCTAAAGATATTTCTAAAAGTTGTTTTGTTCTAGGTCTTTGCTTTCTGCTTGAGTAGATTAGTTTTCTTTGTTAGATTGAACATGTGGTTCCCCGGGTATTGGACTCTCCAAGTCCGTTTCACTAAGTCTTCAAAATCTTTCCTTTTTGTCCACATCATTTCGAACTTGAAAGGTTGACCTTTCATATTATTACTATTGTTTATATCGATAGATAGGCGAGCATGATATGAGTTAGTGAATGCATGATTTCTTGTTATTAATGTCGGGTATGGGTCAATGATTTGATGGTGTACTAGAGCTCTGTCTTGCTTTTCAAAATATTATATGGTCCTTCCTTTCTTTTTCTCCACATAAATTCCAATCCCTGGGTTGGAAGATCATGTAGGAGGCATACATCTTTAAAGTTGATGAGCCTATTGAATCTGTTTGACATCGTAGTGACACCTCCTAATTTTTCCTTTGAGCTTTGAATTTCATTGAGGTCGCCAACAAGCATGCAAGGGAGCCTCGAGGCTTGAATAAAACTTGTTAGTGAATTCCAGAACTCGTTTTTCTCATTTTCCTTCGGTGGAGCATATGCAAATATAATTATCATGGTGAAGTTATTATTAAGATTAGAATGTTTCATAGCAATGAATCGGTCCTCTTTGTGCATAACTTCCAATGTTTCAATAATTAATTAGTAACCTTTCCATACCGTACAAAGGCCTCCTGAAAGACCATTAGCGGGGATGAAGCAAATATTGTCGAAACCTGCTTTTCTCCAGATCTTTTCTTCGGGTTCGACACTTGTTTTGGTTTCCATTAGAGTAATGACTTGAATATGCTCTATTTTGCAAATAGTTTCAATGTCCGTCCAAAAATTTTTCTCTCTAATTCCTCGCGTGTTCCAAATGGAAATCTTCATATGGAAACAATTGGGATTTTTGGCGGGTAAAATGCCATTTTTCTACCAGGGTAGTTCAAGGATAATATAAGATACATGCTTTTCGTATTTTAGGACGCATGCGTTGAGTTACCTTAGTCAATTTTGTTGTTGAGCAATTAATTGCCATAATTCAAAATTTTGTTCTTCTGCGATTTCTTAGTCGTATTTTCTGACATAGTGTTTCTTGGATCTCGTTTAAACTCGTCAATTATAGCTACTGAGCCCATACAAGTTAAGAAAACAACAACATAGGCCCATCTATAATTAAAATTATACCCGGCTCTTCTTGCATTTTGTGTATACTTTTTATTTGGTGTTTGCATTATATCCCCGTTTGGATTCAAGGCAATTTGTCGATTTTCCTTAAATGCGCAAATGCAATTTTGGGCCAAAATAGTTGGGTTCATATTTCGAAAAAGTGCACAGACAGCTTGATCACCATTTAAAAAGATCATAGTCAATTTCATATTTTTCCTTTTTTCAGCTTTGCTTCGGTCTTGATATGAGACGACCTTGACAGAGAGACAAGATATTCAAAATGGTGTACAAGCCATGATTCATTATCTTTGAGCATTCTTGGATCATCAATCCTTAGTTCAGTACATAGAGAACAAATATAGTCCGGATATAATTCTAGGGGTTCTAGAGTGATTCTATGGGGATTGTTTTCCTTATGCCGATGGTTGAGAGAATACTTCTTGTTCAGCTCCTCCCAACCTATGGTGCCATTTGTTTCTTTGGTTCTTGAGTTGTCATTCCATGTAGACTGAGAGAGGAAGTGCCATGAATTTATATCTTGTATATATGCACGCTTCAAATCAAAGAGGTTATTCAAACATATCAATGCATCATTAACAATGATTGTAGTTTGATCTACTACACATTGTGACTGCAGAATGTAAACAGGCATCATATTGTTCACATATTCAAGACTCTTTAGTATGTTGCACTTAAGGATCAAATTGTTCAGGAAATATAGAGAGAGTGCAAAGAAGAGAGATTTGTTGCATATATCAAGGGGGCTATGGTTCAGATTTCCAGTATGATTTGGATGCTTTAGGATAATAACAGAGCATATTGTCTTCCACGAGGCAAAACACATATGCATAGAAACATTTAATAAAAGTAGCAGAGTTTCAAGAGTCCTGTAGTGGGCAAGGCATTTAGATTCAGACCGAAATATGTCACAAATTAGCACTAGATTCATGGATGCTGAGGTTAAATAGCATTCGATCACTTTTTTAGATGTAAAGACAAGAATAATCATGGAATGCATCCAATAGTTCAATGAGACCCAAATCCCACAACAGTTGGAGTAGTTCATAGGCCAAACACACATATAAAAATTGGAACCAAGGCATAAAATGAAGGAACGGAGATAACATATATTATTTCCAAAGCAATGAGTTGGGGTTTGTTTAGGATAGCAAAGTACCTGACCTTTCTAGGAACACTTCATTTTTGGACCAAGGCCGTCCACCCGATTATCGTTCCGCTTCTCTCCACTTGCTTGTTTTTGTTCGGTTTTAGGGCTTTCTCAAAGAGAGAAAGCTCTTTGTTCTCAGATTCCATTTTTTTCCCTGTCATATTCATGAAGAGATCTAACATAGGGTTGCTTTATTGGCTCCCGCTCAGGCACCATGGGTCGCTTCGCCGCTAGTTGTCTGGCCAGCCCTTTTTTGAGACATTGAATCTTCCATTGATGAGAGCTTGAAAAGGAAACCGAATTCCATGGTAGATGAAACAAGCCTTCCTCCCCCTTTCCTTCTTTTTTCCTTCTTTTCGGATACTTTGTCGACCAACATTTTCCCCCATCTTTCCTCTTTCTTCGTCTTACTCTTTTCCGTCTGAATTTGTGGGATCTTCTTCCATTGTTCTTCAGATCTTGAGAATCGGAGATTATTTTGAGCGAGAATTTTAGGGAGGAGGACACATTTTTGAGAAAATTAAGCTAATAATGCAGTTTTTTTTGTAAGGAACATCAACTATATGCACTCTATTTTTTATAAGTAAATTAAGTATGCACCTTGAGTTCGTTTCCAATCTCCCCCATCGTCTTCTTCTTGCTTCTCTCTCACTGACAACAATAATCATCAATCAATGGTGGTCCTCCTGATCTGCAATCTATTCCCGAGTTTCTCTTTGCACACTCCGATTTTCACTCTCGAAGAATCTCCTCCGCTAAGCATCATTTGCTCTTCCCATCGTTTTTCCCTTCGTTTTCTAGGGTTTGTGTTCCATTCTTCCTTCGTCAAGGATGGGTAGGACTTTTGCTTAGGGGAGAGGAGGGTTTGCAATTAGCTATCCTCTTGCAGTGGCTTTGGTTGGATCTAGTATTGATATTATCTTCCCTATTATGAGTAACAATACTCTCTTCTTTGTATTTCGATGTCATGAAACAGGTCCCCACGTACTACCGTTAGTGCCGATCAAAGTAATGTTAGATCCATTTCATCAAACTATGGCTTGAGGGGTCATGATAAGGTAGGCAAAAGAAATGAGGTACCTAGTGCACTATACTTGTTCGTGTTTAGGCCAAAAGAAATATATCTTTATCTAAGATCCAAAGGGTTGACCTCTAAGTCGAACCCATTTTTAAACCACCCAGATTTCTGACCTTTTTTCCCAATAAAAAACTTTATTATAGTCAATTCCATAGCCAAACAGATTTATGGTTGTCAACTTTGTATCAGCAAAGAGAAGATTAGATAGCAAGACAACAACCCAATCCTTAACCACACCAGCAACGCGAATGGTTAGTGCACTAGTGTGTAAGGTGACGAGAAAAACTAATAGGTCATTTCGCGGGTCATTATTATCTTGTGTTCTAACTTCTAAATTATATATTTGTGCTTGCTTTCTGCAAAGTTTTCAAAGAAGCTGGAGGAAAAAGCCAATGGTAAAGCATCTGAAAGAACTCAGTTCAAGTCTAAAGTTTTCAAATTATTTTAGTGATATTAGGAGCTTGAGATGACTTATTGTTGGTTTCTACTGGATTCTATGGTCCTTTCACATAGCCATGGGAAAGCAGCTGTGAATCCATCCTGGATGCTTTCATTTCCTCAAGTAGTTGAAGCTATTGTCTCATTTATTTTGTTTGGCTATCATATCGGGTATGATAGAGTTTTCATTTGCCTAATTGCTATCCAGCTCATCTGTTCAATTGTTAAGAATCGTCGGTGTTCTTGTGTATGGATGCAGAGTTATCAATGGTACACTAGAAAGCATTTCAATAGACCTTGGCTTTAGTGGGGATACCATGTCTGAAGGTAAGAAGTATGAAAGTCATGGCAGTATTTGGCCAATTTTATTTCTTGGATTGTTTTCAGACTAACTAATTATAATACTCCTTTTCACTGAAGGTCTTGCAGTTAGTAATGTTTGGCGGGTGCATTTGTTGGATCCATTTTCAATGGGTCAATAGCAGATGGCCTTGGCCGATGAAGAGCATTCTAGTTGACTGCATTACCAATGATTATCAGAGGTTCAGTGAGGTGAACTTCTCCATGCCTTCCCGATTCAGTAGTTCTGTCTATTCATGTTATATGAGTTTTTGAGCTTGGGTTAGCTCTGATGGACTACTTATTAAGCATAGTGTTGAATTGTTAATGTCCACAATTTTTTCATGTTCTATGTTAAATATGTTTTCTTTCATTTTGTGTTCTTTTAATGATTGATTATCATAAATCCTTTTGAGACAGGACCTTTTGATTGCAATTGAGTTTTACTGAACCATCCTTATTACATATGTTTTCTTTCATGTCGTGTTCTTTTGATGATTGTTTATCATAAATCCTTATAAGACACGACCTGTTGATTGCAATTGAGTACTACCAAAATCATCCTTCTTACATAAATCTCATTGATTTCCTTTTCTATGTCCTTAAAAGAAGTTGCCTGTAATAATTTTTACTTGATTGATCGTATAGATTTTATGATGTCTTTAAGCTTGATGCTTGCTACCATTAAGAATCTTAAAAACCTTTTGATGAAAAAAAAAATTTATAATCTACCTAAAATTTTGTAATTTGTTACTGTCATTGAGTAGTTGGCACATGAGATTGTTTCTTGTTATTCACATTTACTCAATTGATACAGATAACTCCATTCTGTTAACGACATCAACCAAGGTGATTCTTCCTTTTGGATTGATGCAAATATATTTGACCACATGAATGTTGTCTTAGTTTTCCTCTTTAGTTATTTCAGTACTTTTCTTGTGTGTGTTTTTTCTTCTTGAAAGCTATTTCTGCCATTATTTGTTTTATTAAGTTTGGTCATTTCTGCTAACCTGCAGTGCACTAGCAAAGAGCCTTGGAAGTATGCTTGTAGGAAGGGTTTTTTGTTGTAATTGGGATGGGGATTGGCCCACCGGCAGCAGCTTTGTATGTGACTGAGGTACAAGAAATTCATTTTCTATTATATGACATTATTGACATCGAATTAATGTGGTTGCTTTGAAATAATATCTAGTTGTCTTTAATCAAAACAATTGCAGGTTTCTCCAGCATATGTAAGAGGTACATTTGGGAGTTTCACTCAGATTACAACTTGCTTTGAACTGATGGAGCGTTCTTCATTGGCATTCCTGCGAAAGAAACCAAGGATTGGTAAGTTGGAGAAACGTCTAGGTAACCGTTAAAAATCTAAGACATGGAAAGAGAAAGTTATTGTATGACTATTCTCTTTCTTGAGTGTTATTTTCGTGTGGTGGCATCATACCTTGGTATTGATTTTATAAGTTAATAAGTTTAAGATACTGACTCCAGTGTATAACAATTTACATTGTAATATAGCCTCATTTTCGAGTAAATTGACCTCATTTGTTTTTAGTTATAAAATACGATTTAAGTTTGGCCGGATGACATTCTATATGTGAAACCCTTGTGACATACACTAGTGACATGGTCAATTCAATGTGATATGCCTTCATTTCAGAAAGGAAGAGGAAATGAAGCTGAAATACAGTTTGAGAAACTACTTGGACCATCGTATGTATTAGAATACGATTTAAGTTTGAGAAAATACGATTAAGTTTAACGTTAGGTATTAAAATCGGGTAATTAATATTGGGTAATCGAAGTGAAGTTGGATATGTAACGTTCGGGTATTAAAATCGGGTAACAACAAAGTTGGGTAACATAAGTAAATTTGGATGTAAAACGTTGGGTATTAAAATCGGGTAACAACGAAGTTGGGTAGCCGAAGTGAAGTTGGATATAGAACGTTGGGTATTAAAATCGGGTAACAACGAAGTTAGGTAACATAAGTTAATTTGGATGTAGAACGTTGAGTATTAAAATCGGGTAACAACGAAGTTGGGTAACATAAGTGAATTTGGATGTATAACGTTGGGTATTAAAATCGGGTAACAACGAAGTTGAGTAACATAAGTGAATTTGGTTGTAGAACGTTGCGTATTAAAACCGGGTAACAACGAAGTTGGGTAACATAAGTGAATTTGGATGTAGAACGTTGGGTATTAAAATCGGGTAACTACGAAGTTGGGTAACATAAGTGAATTTGGATGTAGAACGTTGGGTATTAAAATCGGACAACAATGAAGTTGGGTAACATAAGTGAATTTGGATGTAGAACGTTGGGTATTAAAATCGGGTAACAACGAAGTTGGGTAACATAAGTGAATTTGGATGTAGAACGTTGGGTATTAAAACCGAGTAACAACGAAGTTGGGTAACATAAGTGAATTTGGATGTAGAACGTTGGGTATTAAAATCGGGTAACAACGAAGTTGGGTAACATAAGTGAATTTGAATGTAGAACGTTGGGTATTAAAATCGGGCAACAATGAAGTTGGGTAACATAAGTGAATTTGGATGTAGAACGTTGGGTATTAAAATCGGGTAACAACGAAGTTGGGTAACATAAGTGAATTTGGATGTAGAACGTTGGGTATTAAAATCGGGTAAAAACGAAGTTGGGTAACATAAGTGAATTTGGATGTAGAACGTTGGGTATTAAAATCGGGTAACAACGAAGTTGGGTAACATAAGTGAATTTGGATGTAGAACGTTGGGTATTAAAATCGGGTAAAAACGAAGTTGGGTAACATAAGTGAATTTGGATGTAGAACGTTGGGTATTAAAATTGGGTTACAACGAAGTTGGGTAACATAAGTGGATTTGAATGTAGAACGTTGGGTATTAAAATCGGGTAACAACGAAGCTGGGTAACATAAGTGAATTTGGATGTAGAACGTTGGGTATTAAAATCGAGTAACAACGAAGTTGGGTAACATAAGTGAATTTGGATGTAGAACGTTGAATTTTAAAATCGGGTAACAACGAAGTTGGATAACATAAGTGAATTTGGATGTAGAACATTGAGTATTAAAATTGGGTAACAAATTTTTGGTAACCTAAGTTGGGTACATGATGAAAGTTGGGTATTAAAAATTGGGTATAACTATTTGAAAGAAGGATTCCTTCACAAATAGAAAGTGCATAATTGGTGTTTCTATAAAATTTTACCTACACACGTTGTTTCCTTGATAAAAAACCTACACACCTACTAATTTCACTCCACATTTTTTTGGGTTTACTTTGATTTGGGTGAGATCTTCTTTTCCAGATCTGAATTGGGCTTAGGGTTTCTTGGTTTTTTGGATTTCGCTTTGATTTTGGGAGGAGAAGAGGGGCGTTTGTACTCGCGTTCTTCGGGCATGGGGCCAAATTTTCTTTTATTGGTAATCCATTGATAGATACTCAATAATCTATTTTGTCAATGTAGAGATGAATATAAGAATTTACTTTTTATCATGTCCAATACATAATTATTTTATTTGAAAGGTGTATTTAAATACAACTTTAATGATTTGATTTTAGAGTTGTTTTTCTTTGCTTCACTTTAAAGATGTTTTAATTTAACGTTTATTTTTTATTAAAAAAACTTGCTACTTTTGATGAAAAAACGATATTTAAGCCATATATTGTTTACTTTTGATGAATATATGATTTTAAAAATACATTTTTCATGATGCCTAATGTAGACTATTTGAATTTTAAATATATTTTGATCAATAAAAGGTCTTTCGAGAAGTTAAAGGAAGGATATGATTTTAAGCCCTTAAGTTTGTACTCTTGTTGAATATAAGAATATATTTTTAATAATGTCCAATGTAAAATTATGCCTATTTCATTTTAAAATTAAATTAACTATTAAAAGGGTTTGAAATAGATAAAGGTCAATGTTAAAAGTCATTTATTGCTCAAATATTAATATGTATATGTAGAGATGAATATACAAATTTATTTTTTTATCATGTCCAATACATAGTTATTTTATTTGAAATTTTTATTTAGATGCAATTTTTATTGATTCAGTTTTAGAGTTGTTTTTCTTTGCTTCACTTTAAACGATGATTTAACTCAATGTTAATTTGCATAAGAAAAAATCTTGTTACTTTTGATGAATATAAGGATCCTATAAATTAAAATATGAAAAATAGATAAATTGATCAATATAGGATTTTCTTTAGAATAGATTAATATATGATATTAAGCCATTAATTGTTTATTTTTGATGAATATATGAATTTTAAAATACATGGTTCGTGATGTCTTATAGACTTTGAATTTTTAGAATTTAAACTGATTAAAAAAGGTGTTTTGAGATGTTAAAGGCTAATGTTTAATTTATTTAATACTCAAATCCCTATTTTACACGTAGATATAGGTTAGTTGAGAGCTCTATGACTCTATGAGCCAAATGAAAGAAGATAAAAGGAAAATGCGGGTGTATTCTCGTGCTTGGAACCTAGGAGAAACACATTAGTTATAGTCAACAATTACATGAGATGTAATCTTGTGGTGTTGAATGTAATCAAGATCTAAATTTCGGGTCATCATGCCTCATTTGTTGACACCTCCCTCGTTCTCGCCCCCTTGTAACTAGTATGCGATCTTTTCCTTTGTCGGTAGCATCATTCTTCGTCATCCTCTCATTCTCTTATAACGTAGCAGCACTTCATCTACCATGTGAGACTTCCTTCCTACAAGTAAGATTTTCACCAAGGGCTTGTAGGACTTTAGTAATGATGCTAACAACAATAACACATGCTCCTCTCCTCCAATCTTCTCATTTGCATTCAATAATTGACATACTAGTTGATTAAATGAGTTAGTGTGGTCATGAAAATTACCTTTGATCCATCTTGAGTGAGTAAAGCTCGATCTTTAAGCAACACCGGTTGGTCAAAGAATTTGACGTGTAGATGCTCTCGAGCTTAGTTATCCCAGAACGCCTTCGGTGTGATCTCTTTCAACACACTATAGTTGATCGATCTTGAGAGGAAGTGTCAACCGAATTGTGCTAACTGCCTTTTCTAGATGCTTCTCCACTTCTCCTCACTTCTGAACCAAGCTTCTCCTCCAAAGCTTGGTGAAGACCTTGTTGCATCAATCATCACTCCAACACGAGATTCTTTAAACAACAAAGTTTACCCAATCACAACCACCATAACCTCGGATTTGATACCACTTGTTAGGAAAATCGTTTTTTTCCTGTAACACCCCGAATCCGCGGGACTCGGGACGCTACTGGGGCTAGAATCTCACAATGGATCTTGACTCTAGCTTGACAACAAGTTCACTGGATCTTACAAAAAGGCACATATAGATTAAAACCAAAACATCAAACTGTAATATATATATATATCAAAAGGTGTACAAAATACCACTGAGTACAAACCAAAACATGTATCTATACATAACAAAATCATCCCAAATCCCTCGCACAATCCTAGTGTACGGAGCCCTCAACGGATCACCCTATCTGGATCACTTTGCAGTTCTCCTAACCTGCAAAACATCTACAACACGACATAAAACCGTTAGCTAACCATTCATATATAAGATAATGCATAAGCACAAACACAAGTCAAGGAATCATAAACACATAATCATGTTGTCACACATTTACCCGGTTAATCATCTTTATATAGTCCAACACTCAAATCGTATATATATATATATATATATATATATATATATATATATATATATATATATATATATATATATATATATATATATATATGTATGTATGTATGTATATGAACATATGTGACACGAGGAATATATATTCCTCGCCTCTGAGTGCTATAGTCAGCTGGAGTGGTGTCGACGCACCTTCCCGTATACCCTAAGGGAGTGTAAGTGTTCATCCCGTATACCAAATCTGGCCTGACTACAGAGAACCTCCCAGACTCCACGGCGGGATGAAAGGGAAAGGTTATCACGGCCACTACAATGGGCGGTCAATAAACCATAGGTCGGTAATAATTAACATCGCATGCTATCAAGCATATAACAATCACCACTCATGCAACACTTCCGATATAAGGATGGTAGCTAAGTAAGTCCTACGGACTTACCTCAACCTCAAGATACTCTCAACCACGATCAACTCCAATCTGGAAAACAGCACTGCCTAATAACAAGGCATAAAGAGAGATCACATCTCCTATCAATCAAAGGGGTCACACCTAGACCCAAAGGATCCAGAAGGATCGTATCCAACCTATAAATCTCAACAACCTACTAAACCTCAAAGCCATAAACCGGCACATATCGATATCATAATCATCCTCATTCTATCCTCATACACACACCTAGCATGCCACTAACCCACTCATACTAGGAAAGGAAAGGATCCATACCACTCTAGGTAGGTCCTGCACAAGACGCACCTGCGTGACAGGAAGGACGCAAGGGCGAAGCACTGGGAGGCGCAGGGGCGGCAACACTCCCACGTAGGGGCGGTGACACTGATGGAGCAGGGGCGGCTCACAGGCGGCGCAGGGGCGGCTCATAGTGCAAAATATGATTCCCGCCTTCTCTTCGGTTCTTCACTCAATGATTTCACGTCTTCAACATCCAACAGCCATACACATACATATATATACATATAAACATCAACATATATGCCTAGGAGATCCAATCCTAAGCTAAAAGAGAAGGAAAGGAAGAAAAGAAGGAAGGAAGAAAGAAAGAAAGAAAGAAAGAAAGAAGAAAGAGGAAAGCTTACCACTGTTGTGATCCTAAACAGAAGGAAATGATCAACACCAACATAATCAGCTGGCTCTCACAATACAACATCCACTCAACATCATCATCATCCAAAACTCACACAACTTTCTTGCAAACCAAGGAAAAATCAAGAAGAAGATCTAAGGAAAAGGAAGGAGAGAAGAAGAACGTGAGGTAGCTGGAAAAGTGAAGGAATCCCTTCATTTGGAAGCAAGGAAGAAACTTATAGGGAAGAAGAAGAGTAAAGCATGATCAAAAGTCAACAATGCCGGCTGCAGCCGCAAGAAACCGTAGGGGCGGAACACAAAGCCCACGCCGGGGCGGCTAACCCTGGCTCAGCACCTAAAGACTAAGGATCTTACATCTCACCCCCTAAAAACAAGTTTCGTTCCGAAACTTGTGCAATTCCAAATCCTCTCGGACCCATATGCCGAGGTATAACTCTCTCTATCGGAGACATCACATCTCCGCTCATAAGGTATCAACCTATACTACTCTATAACCTCAAACACATGCATGGAGGAAATCATCATCTCCAGCAACAAGATCACTATACTATCCAAGGCATAGAAGAAAACCATCTCTAGCCAACTATCATCACATCACAAGGACATAGAGGAAAAACCATCTCTAACCGTATCATCATCACATCACAAGGGCATAGAGGAAAACCATCTCTAGCCGTATCATACTCATAACATAAGGGCATGGAGGAAAAACATCCCCAACGAAACTATATCCACCAAGAATAGCATGGAGGAATAACCATCTCCAGCTAAACCCTAATCGCATCTCGATAGCACGGAGGAAAGAACCATCTCCACCTATAATCATCAATCGTGCTAGCACATCAATATCTAATAAAATCATATATCACATCATAGCTAGCACGAAAATAAACACATCATAGCACATAAGCACATAATCACAACGCTCACCAAGATAGCACTATGATTTACTCATCAATCCTACAGGTACATCCATCACGGCGTAAAACTCTGGATAGTTCCTATGGATACTATCCTCAGTCTCCCATGTAGCCTCATCAGGTCCTCGTCTCGACCACTGTATCCTCAACATCGGAATGTCCTTCGAATGCAGGCGTCTCATACCTTGTTCTAGAACTGCAATCGGGTGCTCAACAAAAGTGTGGTCCGGCGTGTAAAACCCCGAATCCGTAGGACTCGAGGCGCTACTGGGCTAGGATATCACAATGAATCCTGACCCTAGCCTGACAACAATTTCACTGATCTTACAACAAAACATAGCAAATATATACAAGATCAAAAGATCTCAATCCCACGAGGACGACCTAGTGTACGGAGCCCTCAGCAGATCACCCTCTCTGGATCACTCTGCAGTTCTCCTAACCTACGAGGGATCTACAACACGGTATAAAACCGTTAGCTAACCATACACATATATAGAATGGACATAAGCACAATCACATATCAGAAATAATAAACACTTCAGCATGATATCACACATTTACCCGGTTCATTATCTTTATATAAATAATCCATCACTCATACGATATATATATATAAGTCGGTATATAAACATAAGTGACACGAGGAATATAACCCTCACCTCTGTGGGCTATAGCCAGTTGGAGTGGATCCGACACACTTCACGTATACCCAATGGGAGTGTTTCATGTCCATCCCATAAACCAAGTCTGACCTATCTATCCACAGAGAACCTCCCAGACTCCTAGCGGGATGTGATAGGGAAAGGTTGTCACTGTCCTACAGTGGGCAATCAATAGACCATAGGTCGGTAATAACAGTATCACATGCTAGCAAGCATAAACATGCACCACTCATGCAACATCCAATATAGAGATGGCAGCTAAGTAAGTCCTATGGACTTACCTCAATCTCGGAAGTAATCTCAACTATAATCAACTCTCAACCTGGTCCACTCCAATCTGGAGGACAACACGGCCTATACAAGGCATACATATATACATATCAATCTACTATCACACAAAGGGGTCACACCTAGACCCAAGGGATCCATAAGGATCATATCCAACTCGTAAACCTCGATAAAACTAAACCTCAAAGCCATATCAGGCATATTCCGATATCATAATCTTTATCATTCTATTCTCATAAACATGCCTAGCATGGTACTAATTCCCTCATACTAGGAAAGGAAAGGATCTATACTACTCTAGGTAGATCCGGGACAAGACGCACCTGCGTGACAAAGATACGCAGGGGCGGAGCAAGAAATCCGCAGGTGCGGCAAGACTCAGCCGCAGGCGCGGTGACAGCGGCTGCAGGCACGGCGCGGGCGCTGCGGCACGGCTTCCGCAGGGGCGGCGGCTTCTAGGCGCGGGGGCGGCAACGGTGCAGAACGTGATCCCGCGACTCGTCTTCATCTCTTCACGTGATCAAATCACGTCTTCTCTCAACCAAAATCATACACATGCATATACATTCATATACTAACGTTAATCTATGATCAAACATCTAATCCTAAGCTAAGGGGAAAGAATCAAAGGAAGAAAGAAGAGAAGAAGGAGAAGTAGGTTTACCACAGCTGTGGCCTAACCAAGAACTTATCACCACTAACACCTCAATTGGCTTCCAAGCTTGCAATGGACATTAACTCCTCAACAACCACCAAAAGCCACACAAAACTCTTCTAACTCTAAGGAATCCAAGATCAAGCTCAAGAAGAAGGAAGGAGAAGCAAGGAGGACGTGAAAGGGCTGGATTGGTAATGAGAAGTGAAGTGAAACCCTTGCTCAGCAAGGTAAGAAGTAAGGGAAAAGAGTAAAGCATGAGTCAACCGGTCAACAAAACCGGCTGCAGCCGCAGGAAACCGCGGGGGCGGTTCACTGGGCCGCGGGAGAGGAAACCCGCTGGGGCGGCACACATGCCTGCGGGGGCGGCTAGGCCAAATCTCGGCCAAAGCCAAACTCGGCTAAAGTTAAATCTCGGTCCGAAAGACTAAGGCTCTTACATCTCACCCCCTAAAAACAAGTTTCGTCCCGAAACTTGCAAGGTCCTGAAACCACTCGGACTCATAAGCCGGGGTACAACTCTCTCTATAACCTCAAACATAAGCATGGAGGAACTCATCATCTCCAGCAACAAAATCACTATACTGACCAAGGCATAGAGGAAAACCATCTCTAGCCAACTATAAACACATCACAAGGCATAGAGGAATCACATCTCTAGCCGTATCATACTCATAACATAAAGTCATGGAGGAAGAACATCTCCAGCACTACTACGTCCATCAAAATAGCATGGAGGAAAGAACCATCTCCAGTTAAACCTTTCATATCACCATAACATGGAGGAAAGAACCATCTCCAGCTATAAACAATAATCATACTAGCACAACAAGATCTAATAAGATCATAATCACATCAAAGCAAGTATGAAAATAAACACATCATAACATATAAGCATATAAGCATATAATACTCACCAAGATAGTACTAAGATCTACTCGGTGATCCTACTGGTGCATCTAACTCAGCATAGAACTCTGGATACTATCCTTAGTATCCCATGTAGCCTCATCAGGTCTTCGTCTCGACCACTGTATCCTCAGGATAGGAATGTCCTTCGAACGCAGGCATCTCATACCTCGTTCTAGGACTGCAATAGGGTGCTCAACAAATGTGTGGTCTGACTCCACCACCAAATCATCATAACTCACAATGTGTCTCGGATCTGGTATGTACTCCCTCAGCTGAGACACGTGAAATACAGGGTGAACACCCTCTAATCTCGGAGGCAAAGCCAATCTATATGCTGCACTCCCAACCCGATCCAAATCTCGAACGGTCCGACATATCGGGGGCTCAACTTCCCCTTAATGCCAAAACGCCTAACACCTCGTGTCGGAGACACTCTCAGCCACACATGGGCTCCAACTCTGAACTCTAGAGGTCTACGCCTCCTATCAACATAAGACTTCTGACGGCTCTGAGTAGTCAGCATCCTCTCTCTAATCAATGCCACTCGAGCTACATCATCCTGAATCTGATCAGGTGCTAAACCACTAACACTGCTCTGCTCATCCCAGCATAACGGGGTACGACATCTCTGTCCATACAGTGCCTCATATGGGGCCATCCCAATAGATGCATGCCAACTGTTGTTGTATGAGAACTCAACAAGTGGGAGATGATCCGTCCACACTTGTCCCCAATCCAACACACAAGCTCGCAACATATCCTCCAGTGTCTGAATGGTCCTCTCTGACTGACCATCTGTATGAGGATGAAACGCAGTCGTGAAGTGCAAACTCGTCCCCAGGGCAGTCTGAATCTGCTGCCAAAATCTCGAGGTAAATCGTCCATCTCTGTCTGAGATGATCGTCCTCGGTATACCACGGAGTCTCACTATCTGCCTAGTGTACTCCTCAGCTAATCTGCTCACCGGCCACGTCTCCCTAATAGGAATGAAACGTACCGTCTTCGTCAATCTGTCTACTACGACCCAGATGGCATCAAAACTCCGGCTCAGCCTCAGTCCTGTCACAAAATCCATGGTGACATCCTCCCACTTCCTCTGTGGAACAAGAAGTGGATGGAGCTCACCTCCAGGTCTGCTATGCTCTATCTTGACCTACTGGCAGGTCGCACACTATGTCACAAATCTGGCTACATCGGGCTTCAGCCCTTCCCACCAATATAAACGTCTCAAATCCTGATACATCTTACTCGTACCTGGATGTACAAAGTAAGGTGTACAGTGAGCCTCCTGTAAAATCCTTTGTCTCAGCTCTGTATCAGCAGGTACACAGACGCGACCACGGCGTCTCAAAACCCCATCTGCTCCTAGCAGGAAATGTGGTGCCTCATCCCGAGACATCCTCTCTCGAATCCTCATCAGTGTCGGGCAGGTCTCCTGCTTCTGTTGGATATCACCCAACAGATCAGGAAGAACCTCTAAAGTACGCAGCTGGGCATCCTCATCAGGAAACTGGATGTCCAACTCTAACCAGATCAAGTCTCTTTGCAACTGATGTTGAACTGTCAGCGTCGCAATCGCCTGCTCTCGAGGCGTCTTCCTGCTCAGGGCGTCGGCGACTTCCCTGGATGGTACATAATCTCTAAATCAAAGTCCTTGATCAGCTCGAGCCACCTACGCTGGCGGTTATTCAATTCCCGCTGCGTGAAAATGTACTTCAGACTCTTATGGTCTATGAAGATCTGACATGTAGCACCATACAGGTAATGTCTCCAGATCTTCAATGCATGAACTACTGCTGCCAACTCCAGATCATGAGTCGGGTAGTTCTCCACATACGTCTTCAGCTGTCGAGACGCATAAGCAATAACTCTGCCTCGCTGCATCAATACACATCTCAAGCCTAGCTTGGATGCATCACTGTAAACCACGAAATCCTCTGTACCCTCTGGTTGTGCCAAAATAGGAGCAGAAGTCAGACGTCTCTTCAGCTCCTCAAAACTCTACATACACTGATCAGACCACACAAATCTGGTAGTCTTCCTCAGTAGACTCGTCAGTGGACGGGCAATCACAGAAAATCCCTCCACAAAGCGTCTGTAATAACCGGCTAGGCCAAGGAAGCTACGTACTTCCTTGACGTTCGTCGGTGTAGTCCAAGCTGCTA
Source organism: Fagopyrum tataricum (assembly GCA_002319775.1). Lineage (NCBI taxonomy): Eukaryota > Viridiplantae > Streptophyta > Magnoliopsida > Caryophyllales > Polygonaceae > Fagopyrum > Fagopyrum tataricum. The sequence continues at coordinate 15,183,113 of CM008282.1, read as the reverse complement.
CAACCTCTATCTTCGCTGGATCCACCTTGATCCCTTCAGCTGAAACCACATGACCCAGGAATGCTACCTCTGGCATCCAGAACTCACACTTAGAGAAATTTGCATAAAGTTCTCTATCCCGCAAAACCTGCAATATAGTCCTCAGATGTCCTGCATGCTCCTCTTTGCTACGAGAATATATCAGAATATCATCAATGAAAACCACCACAAACTTATCCAGGAAGTCGATGAAGATACTGTTCATCAACTCTATAAAGACGGTTGGGGCATTCGTAAGCCCAAATGGCATCACTACAAACTCGTAGTGGCCATATCTGGTCCGGAATGTTGTCCTGTGCACATCCTGCTCTCTCACCCTCAACTGGTGATATCTTGAGCGCGGGTCATTCCTAGAGAATACAGTCGCTCCCTGAAGCTGATCTAACAAATCATCAATACGAGGCAGTGGATACTTGTTCTTGATGGTCACCTTGTTCAGCTCTCTGTAATCTATACACAACCAAAACGATTCGTCCTTCTTCCGTACGAAGAGAAAATGTGCTTCCCATGGGGACACGCTCACTAGTACAGAAATAGGCTCTCTCAGGGTAATTTATCAGGGACCATTAAAAACCCTTGTTAAAAAAAACACTCTAAGGTGTTTTTAATTTAAACATTAAAACTTATTTTTAATTTATTTTAAATATTCTTTCAGCGGTTTTAATTAATCCCTGTAAAATATTTTTTTTTACAGGATAGACTCTCTCGTGGTAATTTCTCAAGGGCCACTAAAAATCCTTCTAAAAAAAACACTCTAAATGTTTTTAGTTTAACTCTTGAGAAAACATTAAAACTTTTTTAAAAATTTATTTTAAACCACTCTAATAAGTAGTAACCTAATTTTATTCATCTATCGTCTTATTAATTTCTATCCTATCATCTTGCATAAACCGCTAACCTAAATTCTCACCATCTCGATTGAGCACAAAGGGAGTCTGGTAGTAGACAAATTGAAGTGTCGATCCAACTCGCTTGGTTGGTATCCCTCTGATTACCGAGAAAACATTAGACTTCATCTTCTTTACTCTATCCTTCTGATTCTCCGTAGTTCGTCTCACCTAGCGTTCTGTTGAGTCTCCTTGGTTCGTCTCGAAGCATACCACCAGAGGTAAGATACTTATCGAGTTTATATTTCATCTTCTTTATTCTCCTTATCCTCCATAGTTCATCGCGATCGATGTGCACAACTAGGGATAGTTTTTGAGTCGATTGGTAGTCAGGATTGTTTCAAAATCGAGGTCTCTTGCTTCAATTAGGGTTTGTTATGCATTCTGATATCGAGTGCGAGTTGTCGAGTTGATTAATGGTGGTTAGGATAGGTGGTTAGAATGTCTTGAAATTGAGGTATTTTGTTGTATATAAGGATTGGTAGTCAGAATTGATATTGCCTTCCTATCTCTACTACTGAAGTTGCTTGTTGCGATGTTTCCATGCCTATTATTGCTTTCACCTTATGTTGCTTAGGAAGCTCTATAGTTGCTGTTGAAATAACATTATTCACGAAGGAAAAAGGTAGATTAAAATACACATCTAATAGAGATAGTACAAGTAGATAATCTAGCAAAAAATGCTACATGGAGAGGTTCAGTATTTGAGGAGTTCTTGAGGCCTAGGGAGGCATGAGACTATGTGAGTTGTCTGAAATTTTTTTGTTGCTATGATCATGATTGTTTTTTGGTTCCTTCTAGACTCAGTTGGTTTGATCGATAATTACCCTGATTATTGCTCTTCTGATGCCACTGCGACCTTGAACATCTGTGTTAGTTTCATGAGGAAGAGAAAGGTAGAAGATGATAAACATTTGGAACATAAAGGAGTACTTTGAGGTAATATAGAACAATTTATAGCTCATTTTGTGTTTGCTTTAACTACTAATGTTAAGGTGCATTAGGAATCAAAATGGATTTGAAGCATCTGCTTAAGAAATATGTGGTGTGAATTGAAGAAAATGCCAACAATCTAATTTCTTCATGGAAATTAGCCAAATTGAATGAAAAATTAGCCTTGACTTGGTAAGTTTTACTTGTGAGCATATTTTGTCAGAAGAAAGTTAAAAGATAGTGTTTTCAATCCTAGATTCCGGATTAATTGTCTTGACTAAACTTTGACTTTCAAATTCAATACGCGCAAACTCGTTATGATATCAGGTTATTGATCCTCAATAAAGAGACAAGAACGTGGTTTTATATAAGAATCATCTTTGACTGTAATTTGGAAATTTTGAATTTAATTGTTGAATTTTCATCGAAACAAAATTTTAAGAATGTCCTTATCAAGTCAAGTATCACTATAGTATAGTCAACTTAAATCATGTGGAAGTTTTGTAGAGAAGAAGTAACATTCCCTTGAGACTTCGGAGAAGCTCGTGGATCTTGGAATAGCTATTGTGATATTGGTTTGGAAACCTTGTGTCCTTTCTATATATATAGGATATTGAGTTTGTATAAATTATGAAGTATGTGTACCGTAGAAGAACAGAAACTAATAGTTATTGTCTTGCATTAGGAGGCTACACAATTAAATTTTGACGGTGGTCACTTTCTTGTGAATTATGCATACCATACACTTTACGGTATGGTACTTAGAAAACTAGGTGGGCCCACTGAACAACAAGTTATTATTGATGAGTATTACAATGGCATAATGTCCATTATTCCAAATATTACTTAATATTGACAATCTATTGGATTTATGAATTGTAGTTTGAATTGTGTAGATATCCTTGATTGACATTCTTTTGGTATATCAATAGAAATGAGTTCTTGTGATTTCACCTTCTGTTTCTTAGAAAGTTCCATAGTTGCAGTTCATTAATGCAAATTTAGATGGGGAGCATATGAAGGTCACATGCTTGTTTCTTAAAAAGTTCGGTATACGAACTAGACAATATTGATCCATGTTTTAAACTTTCTTATGGAATTTTTTTCTTTGCTTTCTGATTTCAACTTACTATATATTATCCTTCCTAATCCCAATTCTTACAGTTAGGTTCATTTTCTTTCTTTGCTTGTGAGTACAAAATTTCTCTATTTGTATGTGTTGCTCTGTTTATTTGACTGTCTTGGTTTGGTTATATGCTTTTGCAATGTTTTATTTTTATTTTTATTTTTATTATGTTGATTTCATCTTCAGGTTACCCATGAAGACAAGAAATGGGGGCTAGACACACTTTTGCACGTTGCTGCTTCTTAGCTTGTTTAAAAGATTTAACAAATTACTAAAAGATACACCCAAATTCATCATTTATATTGCTTATTGAAAATGGTGTAAGTAAGGATGAGCCTGAACTTCCAAATGTGTAATATACTGCTGAATTTTGTGGTATTTTGTGATATTTACATATGTATATTGTGCCTATCTGAATTTTGTGCAGATTCAGGAAGGATTCGCTGATGGTAAGGAACTAATTGTGAGTGTGATGTCCATCATGAGAGAGGAGAAGATATGGGGCCTCACGGACATTGGAGGGGCTAGTAGAATGGTGTGACTTATATGATATGCTATATGCAGGTATTTTTTTGGAGACCGGTTTGTATTGTATAGCGGTTGATCTTAGGTGAGGGTAAATTTTTATGCAATCAGTTAGTGCTTTGATGGATGAACCCTTCTTTCATGTTGAATTGCTTTTTATCATAATGACATAAGATTTTAGTTGGATATCAACATTATGATCAAATTAATCAGTTACTGTTTAAAGACATTTGCATATGTTTTAGATTTCATCTTGTTCTACACTTAAACCTCATGTTAGGGTTAGAGTTAATGCTCTTAGAGGTGGAATTTGGTTACAGTTGAAAAGAGTGATGATCTACATAGGTCTAACTTGCTTGATTTGAGTTTTGAATTAGTAATCACTACCTACTAAAAAGACTATTATAACTTTGACATCCTGTATTCTAATCAGTTGCTACTATAACCATAGTTCTACATGAATTTGGTAATGTAGTTTATAGTTTACTCCAGAAAATGCTGCAAGTGCTAATATAAGTGTAATTTTACGTGTTCTAATCAATGTTATTGGTTACCCATTTTCAGTGGACATATTGAAGATTGACAATCGTGACACTCTGCAGAAATTTTCAAGGAATCAATGAGGCTGGTTGTGCACAAGCGGGACCGTGTTGAAGTTACATAACAAGTTGATTTCACGGTGAAGAACGGAGACAACTCAATATTTGCTCGTTATTGTTCTTGAGAACTCTATTCTTTATAAAATGATAATGCTTCTTTTTTAATGTCCAACATAACTGTTAGTAATATATTTTGTAATGGTTTGGCTTCTCATATGTTCAAAATTTACATATTTAACATTTTAGGAGGGTTCGATTGTGGGTTTTTTTTATTTATAAAAAATTACCTTATTTCTCTGGGGTTATTTAAATAAGTCCCTAGAAATATTTCTTAGGGGTTTTTTAAAACTCATGAGAATGAACTCCTGACTGGACGTGCACTCTCGGGTTTTTTTTGAAAACCCCCGAGAGATATATCTCGGGGGTTTTTTAAAAACCCCCATCCGTGCCTTATATTTTTCAGGAGTTAAAACTAACCCCTAAAAAATATTTCTCAGGGAGACGTATAAAGGGGGTCAAAAAACCCCCTTCCCCTTCATTAAAAAACCCCTGAGAGAACCTATTTCTATACTAGTGGCTAGGGCGAATAAAGCCCTTCTCAGCCAGCTCCTCAAGTTGCTTCTTCAGCTCTAGCATCTCGACATGCGTCATCCGGTATGGGGCCTTTGAGATGGGTCTCGTACCAGGCTCTAACTCAATCCCAAAATCCACACTCCTCTGAGGCGGCAAGCTGGACGGCTTAGCAAAAACATATGTGAACTCACAAACAACTAGGATGTCCTCTACAGTTGGACTCTCCCCCTCTTTCATGGCATAACACCAGAAGGCATCACAACCCTGTGCAATCAGTCTCGCTGCCCGTATAACACTAATAACCATGCCTGTCTTCCCAAGGTCCCAACCCCATAAAACCTCTATCTAGCCTAACTCGGTAAAGAGGGTAACAATCCTCCTACCTACATCTAAAACTGCAGAGTGTCTATCCATCTAGTCTATACCTAGAATGACTTCTTCATGCTCTAATGGCATGACAAAGAAGTCAACTAGTAATACACGAGTCCCTACAGAAATGGGACAACTATGAATCTCACGGGTACCTCTGACCATACCACCATTGGTTAACCCTATAATAAAGGGCATCCCCTCAACTGTATCTAGACTCAGACGCTCTACATAGGCATCAGAAATAAAAGAATGCGTAGCACTAGTATCAAATAAGACTCTAACAGGTAAACCATGAATCATAATGGTACCTGTAGCAGTCGGTGCAGCTGGCTCCTCTGCACTCCTAAGCTCAAAGACTCGGCCCTGTGGCCCTCTGGTATCAGTGGTGCTCCCACCACGACCTCTGCCTCTACTCGGCCCAGGAGCAGATCCCTGAGTCGTAGGGCGATCTGGGACCCTCTGTTGTCCCTGAGTCTACTGCTGCTGAGGTGGCCTCTGCCCACCTCCCGCTGCACTAGCAGGAGAAGAACCTTGTTGAGATGCAGATCCGCCCTGTCGGCAGTAAACGACTCTCTGACCCTGTCTACCAGAGGTAAAACACGTCACTAATGGCCTCGTGCACTCTGGCCTCATGTGTCCTGGATCACCACAATTATAACACTGTCGTCCCTTCTCTGTAGCTGGTGCAGATACAGAGCGACTCTAGCGTCTCTGACCACGCCCAACACTAGTAGCTCCAGCAGTACCACTGGTCTGCCCAGTACGTTGTCTCTTCTCAGACCCTCCGGCCTGAGAAGCTCTCCTCTGCCCAGCTCTCTCTCTCATAATCTGCAGCTCTGTCCTGATAGTCCATCAAGGACTCACAGTGAAAACCCGTCATATAGGCTCGGGTACCATCCCTCAATCGTCGAGAGAAAAGACAAACATGCTGATCTGCAGGAGGTGTAGCTGGACCCAGTAAAGTCAACTCCTCCTGAAACCTCCTGATGGCCTCTGAGACTGGTACATCATCAAATCCAGCCTCCACAAAGTCGCGCAATTTCTCCCTCCTCAATGAGGCAGGCAGAAACGCTCTCTAATCATGGTCCTCATCTGGTCATAACTGAGAACCTGACTCCGTACTGACCTCCACCAGTGCTGTGTCAGATCTCTGAACAGAGTCTGCACCAACTCTATTTGCCTGTCAGCTGGACATCTGATAGACTCTAAAGCCGAGTCCACATGCCCTATCCACAACTCCACCTCTAACCCCACCTTTCCAGAGAAAGGGGGTACTCCCAACTGATGAAATGCCTTCAACCAACTGTCTGGTAGAGGCCCTCTGTACTCCTCTAGAGCTCTAGCAATCTCAGCAGCGCGCAGGTGCCGGTACAGTTGGCACCTGAGTCACTGTATGGGATCTCCTAGTGGATCCCTCATGTGCGGGCAGATCAGGAGCACGTCTGCCTGCCCTGGCGGCCTACCCGTCTAATATACTCTCGGAAGGCTGGTCCCTCCATGGAGACACGATCTGAGCCATCTGACCGGGCTCCCTGTGATCCCTGCCTCCCAGCTGCCCCGTTCCCATTCTCGGGAACGACATTCTCGGCAACGTCGTCGTGAATCTCCTCTGCTGCACATAGATCAGCAACAGGAATCCTACCCCGTCCTCTACCTCGTCCAGCTGAGGTAGGGCTCTAGTATGAACCATTTGCAGAGGACATAAACCTATCTTAGAAGGCTATATATATGTCATAGGTATAGATATATATATCACACATCACATCAGATAGTATCTATCTATATATATACCTATACTGTCGAGATCTTCAGATGGGTGATGGCTTCACGTACACACTAACCCAAAACTTTTGAACTCATTTCAAACCAAAAATCTTTTGAAAAATCAGACCCCTTTCGGGTTCTGTTTATTTATCTATTCGACCTTTGTCGTAGATGACAAGTGTTATTGTTGTCAACCTGGCCTCTGATGCCAACTTTGTAACACCGCGAATCCGTAGGACTCGAGGCGCTACTGGGTTAGGATCTCACAATGGATCCTGACCCTAACCTGACAACAATTTCACAAATCTTACAACAAGGCACAAATAGATTAAAACAAAACATGAAACTGATATATATATATATATATATAAATATCAAAAGGTTATACAGAGTATTGCTGAGTACAATCAAAACATAGCAAATATATACAATATCAAAAGATCTCAATCCCACGAGGACGACCTAGTGTACGGAGCCCTCAGCAGATCACCCTCTCTGGATCACTCTGCAGTTCTCCTAACCTGCAAGGGATCTACAACACGGTATAAAACCGTTAGTTAACCATACACATATATAGAATGGACATAAGCACAATCACATATCAGAAATAATAAACACTTCAGCATGATATCACACATTTACCCGGTTCATTATCTTTATATAAATAATCCATCACTCATACGATATATATATATATATATATATATATATATATATATATATATATATATATATATATATATAAGTCGGTATATAAACATAAGTGACACGAGGAATATGACCCTCGCCTCAATGGGCTATAGCCAGCTGGAGTGGATCCGACACACTTCACGTATACCCAATGGGAGTGTTCCATGTCCATCCCGTATACCAAGTCTAATCTATCCACAGAGAACCTCCCAAACTCCCAGCGGGATGTGATAGGGAAAGGTTGTCACAGCCCTACAGTGGGCAATCAATAGACCATAGGTCGGTAATAACAGTATCACATGCTAGCAAACATAAACATGCACCACTCATGCAACATCCAATATAGAGATGACAACTAAGTAAGTCCTATGGACTTACCTCAATCTCGGAAGTAATCTCAACTATGATCAACTGTCAACCTGGTCCACTCCAATCTGGAGGACAACACGGCCTATACAAGGCAAACATATATACATATCAATCTACTATCACACAAAGGGGTCACACCTAGACCCAAGGGATCCATAAGGATCATATCTAACTCGTAAACCTCGATAAAACTAAACCTCTAAGCCATATCTGGCATATTCCGATATCATAATCTTTATCATTCTATTCTCATAAACATGCCTAGCATGGTACTAATTCCCTCATACTAGGAAAGGAAAGGATCTATACTACTCTAGGTAGATCCGGGACAAGACGCACCTGCGTAACAAAGAGACGCAGGGGCAGAGCAAGAAATACGCAGGTGCGGCAAGACTCAGCCGCAGGCGCGGTGACAGCGGCTGCAGGCAACGCAGGCACGGCGCGGGCGCTGCAGCACGGCTTCCGCAGGGGCGGCGGCTTCCAGGCGCGGGGGCGGCAACGGTGCAGAACGTGATCCCACGACTCTTCTTCAGCTCTTCACGTGATCAAATCACGTCTTCTCTCAACCAAAATCATACACATGCATATACATTCATATACTAACGTTAATCTATGATCAAACATCTAATCCTAAGCTAAGGGGAAAGAATCAAAGGAAGAAAGAAGAGAAGAAGGCTTACCACAGCTGTGGCCTAACCAAGAACTGATCACCACTAACACCTCAGCTGGCTTCCAAGCTCAGCAATGCACATTAACTCCTCAACAACCACCAAAAGCCACACAAAACTCTTCCAACTCTAAGGAATCCAAGATCAAGCTCAAGAAGGAGGAAGGAGAAGCAAGGAGGACGTGAAAGGGCTGGATTGGGAATGAGAAGTGAAGTGAAACCCTTGCTCAACAAGGTAAGAAGTAAGGAAAAAGAATAAATCACGAGTCAACCGGTCAACAAAACCGGTTGCAGCCGCAGGAAACCGCGGGGCGGTTCACTGGGCCGCGGGATCGGAAACCCGCTGGGGCGGCACACATGCCCGCGGGGGCGGCTAGGCCAAATCTCGGCCAAAGCCAGACTCGGCTAAAGTCAAATCTCGGTCCGAAAGACTAAGGCTCTTACAGGCTCGACCACCAAATCATCATAACTCACAATGTCTCGAATCTGGTATATACTTCCTCAGCTGAGACATGTGAAACACAGTGTAGCACCATACAGGTAATGTCTCCAGATCTTCAGTGCATAAACTACCGCTGCCAACTCCAGGTCATGATTCGGGTAGTTCTCCTCATACGTCTTCAGTTGTCTAGACGCATATGCAATCACTCTACCTTGCTGTATCAACACACATCCCAAGCCTAGCTTGGGTGCATCACTGTAAACCCCAAAATCATTTGTGCCCTTCGGTTGTGCTAAGATAGGAGCGGAAGTCATACGTCTCTTTAGCTTCTCAAAACTCTGCATACACTGCTAAGACCATACAAACCTGGTGGTCTTCCTCAGCAAACTCGTAAGTGGACGGGCAATCACAGAGAATCCCTCCACAAAGCGTCGGTAATAGCCGGCTAAGCCAAAAAAGCTACGTACTTCCTTGACGTTCGTCGGTGTCGTCTGTGCTGCCTCTGACTCGATCTTCGCCGGATCAACCTTGATCCCCTCGGCGGAAACAATATGACCCAGGAATGTTACCTCTGGCATCCAGAACTCGCACTTAAAGAACTTAGCATAAAGTTCTCTATCTCGTAAAACTCGTAACACAGTCTTCAGCAGTCCTGCATGTTCCTCTCTGCTACGAGAGTACACCAAGATATCATCTATGAAGACTACCACAAACTGATCCAAGAAGTCGATCAATATGTTGTTCATCAACTCCATGAAGACTGCTGGGGAAATCGTAAGCCCAAATGGCATCACTACAAACTTGTAGTGTCCATATCGGGTCCGAAATGCCGTCTTGTGCACATCCTGCTCTCTCACCCTCAGCTGGTGATACCCTGAGCGCAGGTCAATCCTGGAGAACACCGTCGCTCCCCTGAAGCTGATCTAGAAAGTCGTCAATACGGGGCAATGGATACTTGTTCTTGATGGTCACCTTGTTCAGCTCTCTGTAGTCGATACACAGTCTCAACGATCCGTCCTTCTTCCGCACGAAGAAGACAGGTGCTCCCACGGGGATACGCTAGCGCGGATAAAGCCCTTCTTAGCCAACTCCTCGAGTTGCTTATTCAGCTCCAACATCTCGACAGGCGCCATACGATATGGGGCCTTCGAGATCGGTCTCGTACCTAGCTCCAACTCAATGCCAAAGTCCACGCTCCTCTGAGGCAGCAACTGGACGGCTCAACAAACACATCTGTAAACTCACAAACCACTGGGATATCCTCTAACGTTGGACTCTCCCCATCCTTCATGGCATAACACCAGAAGGCCTCACAACCCTATGTAATCAATCTCGCTGCACGTACCGCGCTGATCACCATGCCTGACTTCCCAAGGTCCCAACCTCGAAAAACCTCTATCTGACCTAACTCGGTAGAGACTGTCACGGTTCTCCTACCTACATCTAATACCGCATGATGCCTATCCCTCCACTCCATACCCAAAATGACTTCCTCATGCACTAACCAAAACATGTATCTATACATAACAAAAACCTTTTGAAAGGTCATACCCCTTTCGGGTTCTGTTTATTTATCTATTCGACCTTTATCGTAGATTACAAGTGTCATTGTTGTCAACCTAAGGCTCTGATATCAACTTTGTAACACCCCGAATCCGCGGGACTCGGGGCGCTATTAGGGCTAGAATCTCACAATTGATCATGACCCTAGCCTGACAATAAGTTCACTGGATCTTACAACAAGGCACAGATAGATTAAAATCAAAACATCAAACTGTAACGTATATATCAAAAGGTCTACAAAATACCGCTGAGTACAAACCAAAACATGTATCTATACATAACAAAATCATCCCAAATCCCTCGCACAATCCTAATGTACGGAGCCCTCAGCGGATCACCCCGTCTGGATCACTCTGTAGTTCTCCTAACCTGCAAAACATCTACAACACGACATAAAACCGTTAACTAACATCTTTATATAGTCCAACACTTATATATATATAGATATAGATATATATACATATACATAGATATATATATATACATATACATATACATAGATATAGATATATATATAGACATATATGTATCTATAGACATATATATATATATATATATATATAGACATATATGTATATATAGACATATATATATATATATGTACATATACGTATACATATGTATATATATATGTACATATACGTATACATATGTATATACATATATGTATGTATATATATATATATATACATATGTATATATATATATATAATATATATATATACATATATATATATATATATATATATATATATATATATATATATATATATAATTCTCGCCTCTGAGTGTTATAGCCAGCTGGAGTGGTGTCAGCGCACTTTCCCGTATACCCTAAGGGAGTGGTAAGTGTTCATCCCGTATACCAGATCTGGCCTGACTACAGAGAACCTCCCAGACTCCACGACGGGATGAAAGGGAAAGGTTATTACGGCCACTACAATGGACGGTCAATAAACCATAGGTCGGTAATAATCAACATCGCATGCTATCAAGCATATAACAATCACCACTCATGCAACACATCCGATATAAGGATGGTAGCTAAGTAACTCCTACGTACTTACCTCAACCTCAAGATACTTTCAACCACGATCAACTCCAATCCGGAAAACAGCATTGCCTAATAACAAGGCATAAAGATTAAAGAGATATCACATCTCCTATCAATTAAAGGGGTCACACCTAGACCCAAGGGATCCATAAGGATCATATCCAACCTATAAATCTCAACAACCTACTAAACCTCAAAGCCATAAACCGGCACATATCGATATCATAATCATTCTCATTCTATCCTCATACACACACCTAGCATGTCACTAACCCACTCATACTAGGAAAGGAAAGGATCCATACCACTCTAGGTAGGTCCTACACAAGACGCACCTGCGTGACAGGAAGGACACAGGGGCGAAGCACTGGGAGGCGCAGGGGCGGCGGCACTCCCACGCAGGGGCGGCGGCACTCCCACGCAGGGGCGGTGACACTGATGGCGCAGGGGCGGCTCACAGGCGGCGCAAGGGCGGCTCACAATGCAGAATATGATTCCCGCCTTCTCTTCGGTTCTTCACTCAATGATTTCACGTCTTCAGAATCCAGCAGCCATACACATACATATATATACATATAAACATCAACATATATGCCTAAGAGATCCAATCCTAAGCTAAAAGAGAAGGAAAGGAAGGAAGGAAGAAGAAAGAGAAAAGCTTACCACTGTTGTGATCCTAAACAGAAGGAAATGATCAACACCAACACAATCAGCTGGCTCTCACAGCACAACATCCACTCAACATCATCATCATCCAAAACTCACACAACTTTCTTGCAAACTAAGAAAAAATCAAGAAGAAAGATTCAAGGAGAAGGAAGGAGAGATGAAGAACGTGAGGCAGCTGGAAAAGTGAAGAAAACCCTTTATCTGGAAACAAGGAAGAAACTTATAGGGAAGAAGAAGAGTAAAGCATGATCAAAAGTCAACAATGTCGGTTGCAGCCGCAGGAAACCGCAGGGACAGACTCCCTGAGCCACAGGGGCGGAACACCGAGCCCAAGCCGAGGCGGCCCTCTGGACCCGCAAGGGCGGCTAACCCTGGCTCAGCACCTAAAGACTAAGGATCTTACATTTCCGACTCACCGAGTATGTGTAATGTCTTATATATTTACTATCACACTCACACGAATACAAAGTACAAAAATAACTTTGTAAGTATCGTAAATAATACAAGATGATTATACAAATATACACGTAATTTGTTTCACTCACACCCTCGTTAACCTTACTTTGTATATAAACCTCTTGATTGCATCACTCTTACATTCATTTACAAAACACCATCAGTTCGTCACTCCTTCACGAGATTCTTTAAGTAACAAAGTATACCCGTTAACTTTGTATGTATCATAAATAATATTGATGTAGTGTAGGTTGCCACGGGCTATAAAAAAAAAAGAAAAAGAAAAGTCAGTTGACATATCCAAATTACGTTGCAGATATTATTTAGGATTATTCTAGACTAATCTAGCTTACTTTCCACTAATCCTTTATTATTAGATTGTTTGATTTCTTTGATCATATCTCGTTTCTTCCTTGCCATCAACATGTGTTGGACATATGGGTTTACCCAATATCACCTTATCAATCTTTAATTACTCATTAATCGAACTCAATTAAATATAAATTAGCCCAACACATGTACACACGATACTTCTTTCTCTATTCACATATGTCAAAATAGTATTTATGAAGCTTAAGTAGGCCAAAGTGCCATCTTATTAACCATATATGCTAATTTATTGATGCTTTTGTAAGTACTAGGTGCAAACCATGTGCGAATGTAAAAAATAATGATAAATTTAAGTAAATATAAATGGATATATTTCAGAAAAATAAAATAAAATAGAAGTCCAAACAATTATAAAAAACCATATAAATAAGTTTTCAATAAATTTGAGCCAATAATTTCACTACATCTCCAACAACAAGATCTAGTGTTGATGTACCCTTAGACAAAACTATGGAAGCTATTTATAAAACCATTACTCTAATTTTACACTTCTTTGCGGCTCTTTAGCTTCCTCGAATTGGATTAGCTAAAACAATTACAAAGCATTTAGCTAAATGACAATCTTATATTTAGCTTCCTCAAATTAAATTTGCAAAAACAATTTTAAAGCACTTAGCTTGCAATTAAGTGACAATCTTATCTAGTGACATGCTTATTCTATGTTGCTCCATTGCTTCATGTAACTCTTCTCCCAATCCTTTCCTTGTAGAAAAGGACAACAATCATCAAGAAAAATGTACAATTCAATCAAAAGACTAAATTGTTGAAAAAGAAAACAAATCGGACAAGCAGGTCTCTTTTGATAAACAGGTATGTAGAAAAACCACAAGAAATTGAAACACATAAGCGTATATCTTCAACAAAATAACTTAAATATAATTTATTAAGAAATCCACAGAAAGTCTGCCCGGAATGGAGCAGTTTCAAATAAACAAGCAACAGGAAGTTGAATTCAACAGTTTTTATTAGTCAATTTTTTTTTACATGTCATATGTATCAACTCTCTCTATGGTATATGTAAATCATAACCTAAATAAGGGCATCATGATAAATCCCAAACCATAGAACCACAAATAACATTGAAGTAGTAAGTATAGACACTCGGAATATAGACAATATCAACAATAACATAAATTGGTAAACAAATAGGGATTACCTTCAATGGTTTCTAATAGTGTGAGTACCGGTGGAATAGTGTGGACAATGAATCAAGGAACAAGAAGATTGAGCCCCTTCAAAACATGGGAAATTACGGACATGGCTCAAATTTACCACTCCTATATATTTTCTACTTAAATTAGAAGGGTTATTTCTAAATAAAAGTTTATTCAAACTAAAATCTCATTCTAGACTTCCATGACTTCGTTTCCTGAGGCTGGTCAAGAGAGAATACATTTTTACTAGGGAGAACTATATGTGTTTTGTTGTCATTGTATCAATACATATAGCTGATATAAGTGACTTGCCCCCATTGCTCGGTTGTATACTTGTATCAGATAGAGAATTCATCATCAAATAACAACATTTAGCTAACACCAATGTGTATTAGGCAACAGATAGGAGAACACAAGCATTTAATTACCTGGGGAAGCTTTTTACGGAATGCAATATCCAACCTTGCATCAAAAGTATTCTCACACACAATATTCTCATCTTGAGAAGGCAAGACAACCCCACCAGTACTGAACAAACACGAAAAATAAACCTCATTACCTCATAATAAAAACTGATGCAAAAGGCCAAAATGATTCTCACACTTTCTGATATTTTTTTTACCACGCAAGGCCATGATCGTTGTGATGAGAAGGAGTAGGTGGAAGGTAGATATTTTCAACTATGATCTCAGTGCAAGAATATTGACTTTTTGTACATACTCCTCTTTGGTTAAAGGCAACACGGACTCCACCAAATCTACATCAGATTCACGATACCTCAAAAAGACAGCAGGAGAGGTGGTAGCAGGAAAATGAGCAGAAGAGGGAAATGTGGAAGGCGACAAAGAACACCACCATTTTAGCTTCAACCTCATCATACTCATTTTATAATCTACGTCCATAAAATCAAGAACAAAACCTTTTTTCAACTTATCGAGTACAAAATCAACTAGCACAAGCTTCTTGGGTACTAACTAATAAACTAAAGATCGTCACAAAATAAGGGTTTCAAATTCCTCCAATTCGGTCAAGTTTTCATAATGCTTCTAGGATAAAGCTTTAATCAATGACTAATAGGCTAATAGAGGACACATATAGACTATATGATTACCAACCATGGTACTAACTACTAAACCAAAGATCATCATAAAAATAATTCCAAATTCCTCTAAATTCTATTCTTTCTTTCAAATTTCAGCAACCAACTTTTCAGATTGGGTCTAGGATAAATCTCTAATAAATGATGAATTCATAATCCATATAAACTCTCAAACTAAGAACATACAAAATCTTTCTAAAAAAAGAAAATACGAAATGGTTACAAAATAGAAGAACTAATGCAATACTGAAAAGAAAATTTAACAAATTAATAGAGGAAAATGAAGTAATTTGACCTGACAGGATTGAAGAATACGTGTTTCAAACCCTGAACAATGAGGCTCCATCGAGAAATGAAGATAACCACAAACAATGTAATTCCAAATCGCATTTGATACCCAATAACAGTAAAATCAAGGAAACCTAGAAGAAGAAGAAATTAAGGTCCGAACAAAAACAATTAAAAATGGAAAGCAAAATTTAACGAGACCGGGAAGTAAGAAAGGATGAACCGTCTTTAAGCGGGATAAGCACTCTTATGAGACCTTGAACTCAAAAGAGTTGAGAAAGGGCGCCGGGTTGTCCTAAACAAAGACATTAGTAATGTTGTCGGCGGTTATTGTGATACGTTTCACTATCATTAATTTCACCTCTCGTTTTTCGCAAAAGAATCAGATGGTCACTAGTAGCTGGCGTCTGAAACCCTAAATCGAACAAACCTCATCGAACGCTCTAGAACAAAACCCTAGATATGTATACTGGCAGATTCAAACTCTTTTGGAAGTAACGAATGAGAGGAGGAGAATTAGCAAAAGAGGAAGATTGAAACAAGAAAGTCAAGGGATTTAGTACTCGATTTGGTTTGGAAAAGGAAAATTGGGGGGGAAATGGCCGCTAATTGTAGGTTGTAACTAGAGGCAACTTATTACGAGGAATACAAAGACGGTAGCCATAGATTTATGAAACTAGAAGAGTCTCGGCAAGTGGAAAATCGAAAGTATGAGGTATAAACCCGTGTGGAGTGTAAAAGGGCATAATCAGATGAAGAAATAACCATTGTTGGAGGAAATCGTGAGAAAAATGGGTATAAGAGAGAAAATATGTGTGGATTGTGATCCGTACAGTGAGTGAGGCAGAGAGAGGTGAAGAGATATTCATTGAGTGCAGGATGAAGAGGGAAACAGTGAAGCGGTTGGCTAGAACTTCGTTAGCTGGCCAAATAGAGAGGTGATGCGGCAAACGTAGGGGTTATCGGTAAGAATGGAAATTCCCTTTAGATAAGCAATGTACTATTATAATGGTTTTCTTCCATTTATGGGTTCTAAAATATACTTAGATCTCTTCTCTATGGAGTTCTACTAGCAATGAGATCATTCACTATTTTAAATTTTTTTTATTCTTATAGGAGACTGAACTTACACTTGAACAAATTGAACATGTTATTAGTGGTTGTGGAAAATTCATTAGTCATGTTATAATGAGCTCAAAATTGTCAAGGGATAAAATAATTAAAGCTGAATACTGTTTATAACAAAAAAAAAAAGAAAAAGTTAAGCTTTTTATTTCTTATATTGTATTGTTATATGCGTGAACGTGACATCTTGGAGGCATTATTTACTTGTTATCACACTAAATGCGATCCGTGTGCAAAAATATACGGACATTTGTAAAAATAAAAATAAAATCTAAGTAAAATTAAAACTATAAATTTAAAAAATTAATTTAAAAAAAAAAGTATAAGTTCAAACAATGAATTATGCACATAATCACTATTAGTGTGACCTACGTAGATGCATGTCATTAAACCACAGCCAGTTTTTTCGATGATTTAGCGTGAAAATGTTAAGGTAGAATTACACATATGTCAAATTCATTTATATCCTAACACAAATAGTATCATTGGTGAAGGTCAATGTTCCGGCTAGTGATTGCTTCACTGAAGAGCTATCCAACCCCCACTGAACAAAAGGATAAGCTTCATCGGTGCAATTGCCACATGTCCAGTTGCAATCAGTCTTCATTATAAAGAACTTCATATTTTGTAAGAGTTTGCATGATGAAAACTTCTTGTTTGGATAGAAAAGTCAAACGAAGGTAGGCCTTTCTAATAAAATAAAACATTCTAAGCAAATGCAAAAAATGACGCTCTTGGATTAAACATGCACGAAACAATTGATGAGCAATAAAGAAATTGGTAATCTCAGACGAGCAAATTCAAGATTTTCTTAAAGCAACGCGTGGATAAAGTGGTGAGAAGCACAATGATATAAAAAAAAAAAGAAATAAAAACAACATAACATGGTTCAATAGGAATTAACAAATAACGACATACTTAGAAAATTGAGAAAAATAACAAGCGAAAGTATAATTTTAACAACAACAAATACAATTGCCTCCTGTGGCATACCTCTTCTATTTGTCATCACTAACAAGAAGCTTCATGTGTATAGCTACATGCAGATACTACTAGGTGTTGGTACCACGGTGATGTTGCTAGATGAATAAGCGAAGAATAGGCAGTCTTAGAAAATTAAAAACAAAGTGGCGCCAACACATCGAAGCGACAAGAGGTTAACAAAGAGAGAGTGGAGTAAGAGACGGTGAATTTGAATGGCACAGAAGAGGGAAGTGGAGAGAGAGAGAATGAAAAGAGGGCCATTGATGTTGAGAATAAGTGAGATCCAAAGAAGGAAATGTGAGGAGGGTAATTAAGGTCTCACGAGCTAGAGAGGCTATGGGCTCGGAGAGAAGAGAATGAGGGTAATGAATACCCCAAATCCGCGGGACTCGGGGCGCTACGGACTAGACCTCACAATGGGTCCCGACCCTTAGCTTGACAACAATTTCACCGGACCTTCTAACATGGCACAGATAAAGGTCGAAAACTCAAATATGTTTTTAATGTATGCGGAAACGAAAAGTACGAAACTACAACTTGGAAACTCAGCCGAGTCCTCAAAACAACGTAAATAAATCTGAATTCTAACATACGACCATATCCATAAATAACAACATGAAATGACTCAGAACATCCCTGTCCTATAATGTACGGAGACCCCGGCTGTCCACTCCTCCGCCTCACTCGGCGGCATCCCTAACCTGCAAGTCATCTACACAATCGGTTTAAAACCGTTAGCTAATATTCTAGGCATTAGAAAAGCGGTGAAGGCACAAACACACTCATACACAAAACATAAATCACACAAGTCCGGTTCCTTATCTTTATTATTAAGTCGTATTCCAATCTAGTTCAACTTCTTTTGTGACACGAGACCCAATGGTCTCACCTCGGTCCCTACTTACCGGCAAGGAATGGTACAGATGCATCCGTCCATCTAACCCGCCGGGCTAGTCGCCGAGAATCCCCTAGACCTCGCTATGGGCTAGGCAGTATTGTCACCGCCCGTTCTCATACACTTGGGCCAATATAAACATATATATGAAGTCGGTGGTCCTAATTACCGGTTTTATCGTTATAACATAAAATAACACACACCACCAAACACACAGCAATACTAATACATAAAATACGAGCTAAGTAAGTCCGAAGACTTACCTCATCCCAAACGCTATCTCACAAAACGCTCACGCTTCCCTTGAGAAGAAGTACTCAACTTGTTCACAACAAGATATCATAAAAACCCGCTCAACTCGAGAAGTCCATGACTTCTACACAAATGACCTACGCAAGATCATTTGACTCCCATTCTAGGACCGAATCCTAGAGTCCAACATAAATACCGTCAATAATGACGTAAAGGCCAACTAGGTCTAAATCCGCTCATCACACTCCCTTAAGGTCTCGAAGGCCACTACTTGGCATTATTCTAAGTCATGCTAGTTCCAACCTATCATGATACTACCAAGCATATATATATATATATATATATATATATATATATATATATATATATATATATATATATATATATATATATCGATACGAATTCATGGATTTTATTGGCTTCGGCTCCTAGCATGATACTATCCATTCGCCCATACGTTATTTGATCGTAAAACTGTAACATATCGAACCTATCATCAAACTCGTTCCTAAATTCCGAGGTTAAACTTGCTAACGTATCTTCCGGGGAAAACCTGCATTTCCTAAGACATGTGGGCCAAAACTGTAATTAATATAAAATTGAGGGACTTAAGTGTAATTATACCGAATAAGAGGGGGCCCGACCGAGAATAGCCCGAAGGCTGTCTATGCTCACTGCGGCGGCGGGGAACGGCTCCGGCCGGGGAAAAGGCGGCTCTATGGCCTCCCTTGGCGGCTGCAGACAGGTGGCAGCCGTCCTCTAGCTCCGGCGAGGCAATGCAGGGGAGAAGAGCCACTGCTCACTCGAGGCCGAAGGAAACGGCGGGGTGTAGGGAAGTGGCCGGCGTCGACGGGCTCCGGGCGAAGCGCGGCGATGGCGTTCTCTTGGGTGACAGGCTCCTCGTGGCGGCCGGCGAAGACTCGATCAAGAGAGGGAGGGGAAGCCTCGGCCGTGGTGCAGCTTCTTCCTGGTTCCCGGCGACAGGTTCGAGAGGGAGAGGCTGGTGGCTCTCCGACGAGCTCGAGGGTGCCTGGACGAAGAGAGGGACGGTGGAGAAGGTGGCGGAAGGGAGGTGAGGTTGCCGGGCGTGGAAGAGAAGGGAGTGGAGAAGGGTGCTAGGGGAGTGAGCCGAGGGAAAGAGAGGAGAGGAGATAGGCGTGTTGCTGTTGCAGGGGGCTGGGCTAGGAGAGGGGAGCAGGACCGAGGGGTCGGCTGGTCCTCTGCAGGCCTAGGCGCGGCTAGGCGGGCGGCAGCTAGGCTGCTCCAAAGCTGTAGCTGGGCGGCTGGCGTGAAAGAGGGGAGAAAGGGAGCGCCAGCGTGGAGGTGGGCCCGGTGACGTGGCGCCAGCTGGCGTGGGCCCGGGTGACAAGGAAAGAGGAGAGGAAAATAATAGGATAAAGGTACGGGATCGAAACCCACTAAAATAATTCTGTAACGGGTGTTACGGATCGGAATATTTCCGACATTCCCGTAAAATAATTTACGGTTTACGGTTTTGAAATAAAAGTCGGATATTCCCGTAGAAATAATTTACGGAAATAGGAATAGCACGGTAATTCGTTTTCTAAAATTTCCGGGCGTTACATGGTAAGAAGGTCATTTTACAATAAATAAGCGAGTAGTTATTTCTTCGGATTTTCGTACATTTATGGTTAGTTTGATGTGACTTGTCGTATACTTTTTATTCATAACGCACATATCATGATCAACAAAAATGTGTATGAAAGTCTTGAAGGTGTTATTTATCTTTGATCTTTTAATGTGTGTCGGGTTATTACTTTATAAAATCTTGAGGGTAAAATACTATCTCGGATAAATTTGATCAACAATTTGTTTTACTTGGGGTAAAGGACCCTTTTTTCTCCTCGTTTGCTTCTTCAAGAGATGTGCGCACATGAAGTAGATTAGGAATACAAAAGCATGTTTTCTCGAATTTGTTGATGAAGTTTCTTCAATATTGCAACCAAAGTTTTTCAAACTTGGGGTACATTTAACTCTTATATCTTGGTTTAAGGGGAAATGAATGTGAGGATGACATACTTCTGTTGATAGTGATTTAATTAATTTTTTAATTTAGGGAAGATGAAAATAACAATAATATACTTTTATATTGATAGTGATTTAATTAATTTCTTCGATTATTGTAGCTTTTAAATTAGTATCGGACTTGCACATGCTTCTTAAGTCATGGGTCATTGCAATTGTTGAAGCACTAGTTGACTTTAACGCGCTACCTCTATTGATATTGATTCAGGTTAACTTTTAATTCATGGATTTTTGTATATTATAAAGTACTATTGGACTTACATGTACTTCTTAATTTACGGGTTATTATATATTTTTATGAAGTACAAGTTGACTTGCTAGCGGAGCGCATGAAAGTCCACTAGTACTTCAAAAAAATACATCGTAAGTACACAATAGTTATAAATTTTATCGTCCAAGAACTATGAATGACGGTACAATGGATGAATATCGAACATGACGATGAGTGACGGAAGTGGTTCAAAAAATACATCGTAAGTACACAATAGTTATAAATTTTAGTCGTAGTCCGGCCCCATTGTGACCTTACAAAGAAATTTTAATCCTAGGAGCCGTCATCTTTGACATCTTCTTCGTTACTCTCAGTCACTTCTTCCCAAGGTGACAGCCCTCCAACCGCTAAAGGAAACCCTAGTTTACTCTTCGTCTTTCCCTCTCTTTATATCTGTGGATGCAATCGAACCTTAAACGGTTATGCGTCCAGGTTTGTAAGAAGACTATCGTCGGTAAGTGTTGTATTCATACAACTGATTCGTACATTCAGCTGCCTCTAGGATCAGATTTTTGATTGACTTGTTATTCTTCTAAATAGTATCCCTTTGATTGACTTTTTATTCTTCTATTGCGTGTAGTCTGCTAGTTATTTGTTTCAATTAGCGTTTGCTTGCCTGATAATCATAAATTTAGGGTTTGTGGAAACTTTTGTGCTCGTAATTCTGGTTGATTTTGATGGCGGAATCGATCGGCCCTCGGTTGTATAGTTGCTGTAATTGCCGGAACAATGTTGCGCTTCACGATGATATCATATCTAAGGCTTTCCAGGTGAATAAAGTTGAAAATTCTCGCTCAATCCCTTAATTATCGATCAGTCGTTTTTGTAACTTGAACTATCTATTTACGATCTGATCAGTGTGAATGAACTGATTTGTAACGAGGAAGCTAGTGTATGTATTGGCCTTGGAATAAATTGTAAGAGGCAGTGTCTTGCAATCTGAGTAAATACTAATTACTTTGGATGGGGTTTAACTAAAATCAGATACCTTATGAACAAATTACTTTGTTTGGTAATAAACTTACAACTTATCAATCCTCTCAATTGTGTGGCTCTAACTAGAATTTGTAGCAATGTAAGGCAGCTGATATATCTGATGCCTTTGAAGAGGCAAGTAAATGGAACTGTCCTCCATTTATATATTGGTAGGTAATACTGTCTAGTTTCGGTGGTTCCGTGCATGTACTCTCTAGTTTCGGTGGTTTAAGGTGCTTGTTTTGGTATCTTCTGATGATAAAAGCAAGACATGGAAATGCGCTAAGTTTATTGCTTGAGGTTACAATCAGAGACCGAGTAGTCGTGGAGAGAACTAACTAAAGCAATTGATTCATGTAACTAATATAGTAATTGTGTATACCCTGAATGATAAATTATGAATTGAAAAATTAGCTAATCAGATGGACTGATACTTTATTCTCTTTCAGTTTAAAAGCTAACAGCTCGTATTAAGAAAATGCAGAAAGAAAACAAATTTTACATTAAAAAATGAAAAAACATTAATCAGGATTGATTATATAAATGAACAATGACATGCAAGTAGACTAAATTTGTTTACTTTCAGTTTTTGTTTACATAGTTGCAACCAGACGGCCCCTAAGTATGTTATTGTCATAATGTAGGGAAGAAATGGTAGAGCTTTCCTCTTTTCACACGCCATGAACATTGATGTCGGACTCAAGGAAGACAGGGAACTCTCAACGGGTCTCCACACAGTTGCTGATATTTACTGCAATGACTGTCGAGAGCTGCTGGGCTGGAAGTATGAACGAGCTTATGAAGCATCACAAAAATACAAAGAAGGAAAGTTCATAATGGAGAAGGCAAAACTCGCAAAAGAAAATTGGTAATCCTTGTCCTGGTATTGATGCCAATGGATTGAACATAAACCTCAAGTCATTGTTCTTCAATGTCCATTGACTTGTGGGTATAACGGTAAATGTGGATGATAATGAATCTTTGTCTATTTGTGAATATATTTGTTAAATACACCCTAAACCTGGGTATAAGCAATAAAACTGAATGAAGAAGTTCAGTTACTTACAAACAACCAGGAGATTTTGCCCACATTTGACATTTATGGCCATGCAGAAGTCTTAACTTTCTGTTGTAACCGCTCGGAAAATTGGGTCAAACAGGTCTTGCTGCAGTTAATGGCTGGAGGTGGACTTGTTTATTTACAGTAGGTTAGATCATCTCTCTCTCTCCCCTTGTGAATTTTATGTTATTTTCAATTTTTTGATATAATTGTTATGTATGTGCTTGGTTAATAAGTAAATGTAAATGGTAATATTGAACTCAAACTATGCATATAGCTAGGCAATTGATTTGACAAATGCAAAAGAGCTTGGGTAGAGCCCAGCACAGTACATACAGTTGACAGGAGGCTGAGTCAAATAGCAAAACATGTATGTTTATTGACAAAGTTATACTTAAATAGTTTCCCTGGCTTGAGGAGCCAAAGTTGCTAGGGGAAGAACTTGTGACGACGGAGAGGATTGGCCTCATTGATGGAATTGTGCCTCTTTGAAGGTCCCGAGGGTGGAAACTTTACGCCTTTAGGAAGAAAGCCCAGTGTCATAGAGAACTCGCCTCTTCTGTACCTACCTCGTAGCTCATTGTCGCGAGCTCCCTTGTTCTGTGTGTTGGACTGATGAACGGTTGCACCATCACGGACAAGGAAGAGGACAAGGATGAAAACCAGGACAACTCTTTGAGAAAACATTTTGATCAAATAATAGTTGCAAGAAATTGTTGTGTTGTAAAACTCCAACCCAAGCGTGTATATATATAGTACGAGGGGTTTCTTTGTGGTTGGGAGACGCGAGAGTAAAGTCAAAGAGGGTTAGGATCATTCTATGACTTTTCTCTTTCTCTTTTTTTTGTTGTTGAAAGTATTCAATGATTTTCTCTAAGAGTTAATGTGAGGATTACATGAGTAAATGCTTACATGAGTAAATGCTGAAATGAATGAAGCAAAAGAGAACAAGAGTAAGAATCAGAGCGGGGAGGCAGGACAATTGTCGTACTCCGTACCCTTACTCGGGTACTCGTTTGCCAGCGTTTTTTCGTTATTCACCGATTCAAACAAAAAACAAACCCGAGAGGGAAAAAGGGTTGACAACAGATTTGTTAAACTATACCGGCAAGGAATAAAGCAAACCAGGAAATATACATTACAAACACAATTGAATGGTCGAGAAATTGTTGAGATGATCATGATGAGAAAAAATGAATGTTTAAGTGATACAATATTGGGGAGGTAAAAGAAATTTACGATTGAGGCATCCATACAGTATTGAGATCTAAACCCACTTTCTTTTAGCATTTTCAAATGCAATCGCCTTCTTCTTCATGAGGTCAGTTGTAAGTTTCTGGTAATGAATATCAATGGCAGCCAGCTCCTTCATCAGCTGATCACGCTTAAAATTATCAGGTGAAGTTGGAGATGTGCTTAATAGGCTAATGGCATCAGACACAGCACTGCAAGAACTGGAAAAGATACTACGGTTTATTCAAAGCACTAATCACAGATTAATTTTGTGGAAATTTATAGAATCAAGGATACGATTTGAAGGTAAATACCTGCTTGAAATCTCTGAAGCATGTAATTCTTGAGCATTGAAGTCTTTCATGGACTGAGAAAGAACCAGGGATTCTGCTTCAACCATACTGGAATCGCAAGAGCATTTGCAAACAGTGACAAGCTTCTTTATCAAGTCATCCATTAACTCGGCTATTAGAACAACATCCTCAGTTGGCAGGTTTAGCTCATCCACCATCTCACCAGCAATTGACAGAGTGGTATCCGTTGAAAGATAAAATATGAAATTGATATATTTGGTGTCATTACCTGTCACAGATACATAAACCATTCAAAACTGGGTCAATTTATAGAAGACAGGTTATTTATGTAAGAAAAGCTTACCAAATTTGTCTGCAATCTTCAAGGTCATAGAAACTGAACTGTCATTCTCCTTCCTCCCCATTAGACTGAATGATCTGAAGTTATTGTTCTTTGAAAGTTGTATAGTTGTAGGGGATGATTCATAACTAATTTCAGAAAATGCTGGTTCAGGAACATTGTCAGAGAAAAGGTTGGTGAGTAATGCCACCCCTGTTGTTTCTGAATTAGCAGGGGTGAAGAAAGGGTCCTTTAAGAGATCAGCGGCAGATGGTCTCATAGATGCCGGAACAAGACACTTCTCTATGAACTTCTTCAGTTGTGGGTCAGACACTTTGCCTAGAGAAGCTGGTTTTATGCCCTATTGAGGATGATCAATCAGAAACTATAAATCATGCTACTAATAAAGCAAACATGCATTAAACTCTTAAAAAGGGCACTTACTGAAGTAACTTTCTTGAAAATTTGAGCTTGATTTTTACATTCACTATATGGCAATTCACAGGTAACCATCTCCAGCATGCACATTCCAAAAGAATATACATCCACAAGTTCATTGTAAACTTCATCATAAAGCTCTGGAGCCATGAATTCAGGAGTTCCTGGATACAGACCATTAGAAATTTAATACTAGTACTGACGACAAAGATAGTAACAGATGCAATTTTAATTACAAATGATACCAATGACGCTGTGGGTGGTTGCTTTTTCCATAACAGCTGCAAGGCCAAGGTCTCCAATTTTAATTTGTCCAGCATTCCCATTGACAAAAATATTGTCACATTTCAAATCCCTATGAATAATAGGTGGGTTGTGACTGTGTAGATACATTAAGCCTCTGATTACATGCATTGCCCAATTTTTTATAGCCTTCAAATGAACATTCTTATGCTTTCTGCGATACCTGAGCACAGAACACAAATAAGTACACCAAACTATAAGCACAAGTTGAAGAAAATTTTAAAAATACTCACTGCCTCAGACTTCCAGATGTGAAGAACTCCGTAATCATGTTGATTGTCTGGTTAACTTCATCAAACCAAGAGTAGTAGCACTTGATAATGTTTTCATGATTCAGTGATTTGAGCAAATGGACCTCCAAATGCAGCCTTTCTCGATGTTCAGGCGACTGTATTACTTCATCAACCTGCACCTGATTCCATGCAACCTCTATACCATCTACCTCATCGAATGCCTTGTACCTACAGGTAAACAGTAAGCCTAATCAACTCAGATAGGGAAGGGTGGAGGATCTTGTGAAACTGTTAACCAATTACTGAGAAAGATAAAAAGCAAAATACAGCTAGAATACGTTAACGTACACAGTCTTGGATGCTCCTTTCCCCAAGATTTCATTAAACTGAAGCCAACATTGAAAGGAAACAGATACAGATAAGAAATTAGATTCAAAACGTATATCTAGTTAAAGAATATACCAAAGCTAGTTCAACCGATGGTTCAAGTAAAGGAACGTGCAGATTTTGAAGTGATAACTGAATCGACATATTTTTAAAATGTAAGTAGAGCAATAGAATCATTTCTATAATGAAATGAAATCAGATTTCTAGATTCCTATCCAAGCCAGAAGGAAGGAAATTCGCACCCTAATGTATCGACCAGAAGGATCTCTCTCAACAACGTCAAAACCATTGACATCAACCGGCTTCGTCTTGAAGGAGGTAGAACTCGATATTTGACACGAATTCATGACGAAGAAGAATCCGCGAGAAAGGAAACAAGCTCTTCCTAAAAACAGATCAAAATCGACGAGGAATGGCGAGAAATCAGAAGAAATTAAAGCAGTTCACAAACAGCAGCAACCGGAACCGAATCCAACAGGTGTTCCGAGAATGTTTCGCAGGCGATCGAATGAATGCCGACTGAAACCTCAACCGGCGGCTGATCAACCCCATTTTCTTTGATTGCGACCAAATTCGCAATTCCGAAAGACGAACATCCATGAGCTTAAAAAACAAATCCTTATTCTTGGGCCTTCCGATCGCTCTTTCACTTTCTTTTTTCCTTGCGATTGCGGCAAACAACAATCAACATACCAGCATTCCACGCCAGAGAAGTCAATCAGAAAAACGAAACGCGGTAGGGAAGAATGGGAAAAACAATTCGTAATTCCGACTTCTCTGGGAGCGGAAAGGAAGAATCCCAGGCGATTTGCAGGGATATTGGTTTCGAATTTTCGAATGGGGGAGGAGAGCCGGTTAGAGTTTTTCAGGGAGTATTTCAGTATTTGTATTTACCGGTTGGATTTTATTAAAGGGTGAAGTACAAAAATTTAAGCATGTTTTCGCTATTATGTTGCAGATTTGATTAATGATAGAGTAAAACTCTGATCCTTAAATTGTTAACCTTATTATAATTATTATTTATTTATTGTCTTATAAAATTCAAAAATAAGCAAAAATAACCTTTTTTTTCTATCAAAGTAATTGTTTTACGTTTATTATTTATTCCAAAAGAATCATCATACATCATTAATGACTTTTTGTAAAGACAAGATCGATGTTAAACCCTACACGAATAGTATAAAGTTGAGAAAGTTCTATCTCCCTCCACATTTTAAAATCAATCCCGACATGCGAATTTATTTCGTCAGCGATATTCTGAAACCAATGTGTCTTGTTATTCGACAATTGTCCATTGTACTATTGCAATTAATCTCGTTAAATGTTAGTCGGCATTGATCCGGTCGTTATTGTTTGCATTGTCGTCATAATTAGGTATATGTTGTAGTCTTCGCAATGGTGTGCGTAATACGAGGTCGTGTGAGTACGTCTAATACTAGTCACATGATCGTGGCATATTTCAAACACAATATTTATGTCGGTGTTTAAGGTATTTAATATACTAATGTCACGGGCCGAGTTATTCTCCAACTCAGACTACGTGGCTCTTAGCTATGTTGTCACTTCCGACAAGCTAAGATCAGTCTTACTTCTCAACGCTCCTTGACTATGAGCGCTTCGTCTGGATGGCTAGACAAACTCGGACTTGTCAACAAACCTTGCCTTTATATTACTCAAAGAGATTTACAAATGAGAGGTTTTACAAGAGAGCTAGAATGCTTGGTGGATTGTGGGATTTGAGGATGATGGAAATGAGAGGTGACCTTCCCTATTTATAGCCTTGGTCACCTCCTTCCGGGAAGGTTCTGGAATCCGACTCTCCTAGGAAATTTCGGGTCCTTTCTACCTTGTTCTTATCCAACAACTCTAGAACTTTTCCTAACACTCTAGCTAAGTCTTCTAGGTTCCCTCGAGTTCTAGAAGTCTCCGTTGTCTTCCGGGGAAATCCACCTCCATCCGGATTGTCCCGCCAACTTCTACACAAGTCTAGAGACTTCCGCCGATTTTTAGACTTGTCTCGATCTTTCCGGTACTTTCCAGATCCTAGCCTTCCGGATGATTCCAACATCTTCCGAAATATTCCGTAGCCTTCTGGATATTCTACCATCTTCCAGAATGTTCCGTCGTGTTCCGTATTTCTCTTGAGCTTTCCGGATCCTTCTTGATCGTCCCGGATCATTCCGCAATACTCTTTGTTTTTCCGGTGTGCCATCTTGACAGGTCTTCGTCTAGCTTTTCGCTTGGCCTTGTCAAATGGTGCCTTAATGACGTCTCTTGGCAAGTCGTCTTGTCTTTCCGGTCTTTGCATCGTCACAGAAAACGGTCTGTGACACTGAAACTGTAACTCATATATGACCATTTCCGACGAGCTCTGGCGTAAAGTTATGAGAGATTTGTGGACGCACCACTAGTTGGGATTGGGAGACATTAAATGTAGTGATGTTGGCGAATATTCTGATGTAGTTGACGGTTTTTACCGTAGAGGCCGGTTTAACGCCGAGATGAGCTAAGTTGGTCGGAAGCGAGATCGAAGTGGTATATGGTTAAATCGCATGCAATTTGATTATGAATAAATGAATAATGGAGAGATTCAATGAATTTATCAAGAGTTATATAAACAAATTTGGAGGTTACAAGTACATGAACGTGCAAGAATGTTCGCTTGGAAGTTAAGCGAGGGAGGATGTCTTACTAATAAAGAAAGAGGGAGAAGAAATATAGCAAGGGAGGTGAAGTGTACGATCTGCTCCGACACAAACGGACCGTGTAGAGGGTAATATATGAGTAATTTATGAAAGACAAACCTATTGACAAATGATAAACCCTACAAAATATTTAGTTATGAGTTAAATATGTGAATATAGAAATAAAGAAGAAAAAACTTAAGAATAAATGTACGAACCCTTGGCGAATATCTAACGTGTGCTAAACATGTCAATATAGAAATGATTATTAGAAAGATATGGACAAACTCTTTACATCTAATCTAAAACACTATAAATGTCACAAAAACCTTATGAACTTTTTCCTGTTACTTGTTGAATTATATAATTCAAGTACATATGCTGATTTTTCATTAAATTTAGGAAGAAATTGAGTTATTTTGGTAAAAATGGTGGATGTCTGAAGTGCACAATTTGGCTAGGCGTTCAAGGAGAAGAAGCAAGCTCATATAGCAGATCTAGAGTTGGAGGTAAATTTCCTTTTTTTGCCTTGTAATTTGAAGCTCGAGCTTAAATTTGCTTTGTACAAACATCTGAGAAGCTTCAAATTTGATTTGAGTTCCCTTGTATATATTTCAGGTAAAAATGCTTTCTGTCAAAAATGTTAATCTGTACAAGCAGCTGACAGTGGCCTTTCAACAGCTAAAAGACTCTATGACAAACAACCGAGTGCTTAAGGCAGACGTTGAAGTCTTGAGAGCCAAGGTTTGGTTATATAATCTCATAAACCTATGAATTTGACATGTATAATAATAATATTGATGTTTGATCAGATATTAGAATATATATATTAGTTAGTCACTCTAGGATAACCAGTTTAGATTTGATTGTAATGCTATAAATAAGTATCAATAACCAGTGTCTGAGTGTGGTCGAGAGGGACTCAAATGATTGTACTAGCCTTATTGATCCTAATCTCGATTGAGTCAACTTCAGGTGAAACTTGGGGAAGAGAGGGTCACCCGTGGTTCAGTCTCATGCAATCTGAACCATGTACTCGAGAACCGCCACTTGTTGCCAAACTCTCACAATCTACCTCCTGTTGAAAGCATCGTGCCGGAATTTACAACTCATCAACCCACTCCTTGTAACGGAAATCCCTTCGAACCCAAGAACAATGTCATCAATGGTCACATTCCAAATGCTTGAACTGGCCGTAAAGTTCTTAGTAGTTTATAGTCTTTGTAGATCCTTATGTCGCTGCATCGTCTTTACTCGCACTTTGTACATCTATGGTTTAGTTGGGTTATCCATTGTAGAGACTCAGCTTTATGGACCTTACATAGGGCCAAGTGGTTATGTGACAGGAGTGTACTTTGATGAAGTTTGCGTTACTTTGTTTGCAAAATTAAGAATGGCATGTATGACCATCAATGTAAAGACACTCAATTGTTCATCGCTTAGATCATCAGAATACTTGCAAACTATGAATGTACCCACTGGCTCTATAAAAATTGGTTGTTAATCTGTGCAGCATCCATGCACAAACTTGTGACCACCTGAAAAAAACCTGTTTTTCTTTCTAAGAAAACCAACTAGGATATCAAAGTAATATGATTATATACCAAATCTCTTATAATATACGACGTAATTAGGGACAGTGTCTTGCTACGCCCGACTACTTTTGTGGTTGGAGGGACATGTTCGGATGTCCCCTCTCTTAACCCCTTGTCTTCGTCCATAAATGTACCATGACGGATATTAAAATATGAATTAGCGTTAATTGTTTTATTTAACTTAAGTGTTTAAACTATATTAAGTTGTTTAAACCCATTTTTGTTTTTTTTGTTTTTTTTTCTTTTTCCTATTTAGAATTCCAATTTCCAGTCTTGCTTTCAAAGTGAATTGGTAATTGCGAAGGGTTGATCCTTATACCATGAATGATTGGTTTGATGTTAAGACGCCTTCGGTATTCAACAACAAAACTGTCGGGAAGACACTCGTCACCCTTACCCAGCTGGGTACCAAGGTACTAGTAACAACTCGAGTATTGTCAATGTTAAGGCTACTCATCAATTTGTTGATGATTTGATGCCTAAACTTTTATGTCCGAAGTTAATTGCATGCCTCCGCTTATTTTATTTTTTTCCTTAAACATTTTGTCCAAACACATTTTATTTGTTGCTCGTTAATTAATAGATATGCCTATACTATTTGTCTATCTCTTTTGTAATTAACCTACATTATGCAAACTTCAACTTCGTCTCCAAAGCTAACCTCAAGTCTTTCATTAAGCATATCTCATAGATGTCCGCGTGCAAGAGAAAACCAAAACGTTGCTTCAAATATCTTCCCTCAAAGTTATGGGTGTCCGCGTGCGTTGTTGCACCTAGTAATATTTAAATGTGTGTTAAACATGTCGATATTGAAATACCGAAGACAAAAACCCTAACAAGTAACAACCAATTAATAATCCCTCGACATATATTTAATTCGTTGTTATATATGTCAACGTGGAAATGCACTGTAATTGTTAAAGAAAACACCTAATAAAAAATTGTAAAACCTTAGGTAAAATATTTAAATTCAAATTAAATAGGTCAATATAGTTATAATTAATAAATAAAACCCTAAAACATGGATAAACCCTTAGCAAAATAATAAATTTGTGTCAAATGTGTTGGTATAGATATAATAATTTTAGAAAACACAAATGAAAATATGGATAAACCATTTTGCAAAATATTTATATACATCCGTAACATCCTAAATATGTCGAGCCTCTAAAGTATATAACATAAATAGTATACAAATATGAATGAATATGTAACATATATATATGGATATGAGCGTGCACTAGCACGAAGTTTGTTGCCACATGATCGTGCGAGATTTGACATACAATCATGCCCCCTCTTCTTACCGCTTTTCCGTTTGAGTTGTATCAGCTACACTCATAAATTTCAAAATATAACCATTAGCCTCTTTTTCATCAATGAAGAGATGTTGAATGATCGTCAAAGACTTTAGAGCAAGAGAGCACCCAACACACCGATTTTTAACTACTTATAATCTTCAATTTGAACGAACAAACTATAGTAAATGTGAAGTAGAGCTATAAGACTTATATATGAAACTATAAGATCAACTAGTTTATATTACAATTCTTCGTTGTTCTTGAATCTCTTCTTGTAGAATGTTGTGTGTAGACTTTATGTTCTAGTTCCTCAGTCGTTTTGATGATCTTTATGCTTCAACTTCAATGAGGATGCAATTCTGATGTGTTTAACACCTAAAATGTCTGAAAAATAGAAAAATCAAGGTAGATACTGAAATATAGAAATTGGACATTTTTCATATAAAAAAATATATGTGAGATGTAAATGAGGATGTTAAATGCATGAAAACATAAGGAAAAATATGATACTTTTGACACTCATCATTTCCTTAGCCAAGTATTGTAGTGGAAGGGTTTTACAATCGTTCTTGGTTGTGTGTTAGGATCTTAGTTTCTCTAGGGCGTTCCAAGTCGTTTCATAGGGTTCAACCTACTTATCCATCTATTGATACATCATCATCATCGGATCACTCCCTCACCATTCGTTCCATATATACCCGATGACCGTCCCTTTCCTTTTCATCCCCGTCCCCACATTTGATCAATTCCTATAAGAAGAATCGATATCGCATCATCCTTGTTGATATCGAAAGATTTGGACTCATCAACGACTTGTCCCGTATCAGATTCCGTGACAAACAAAGTATGCAGAAGATAGAAAATGAGATCAGAAATTTGACGATGCAAATGGATTTTAAATCGGGTTACAAACGAAGAGTATATTTGAGTTTCATAGTGATGAACACAAAGCACAAAAATACAATTTTGTATGAGAACAATGAGTTATGTTAAAGCCTTTTATGTGATTCTTTCGACGAGTCTCCTTCGTATTGGAGGTATCGCGACCAACGAGTCTCCTTCATCACATTCGGGTACGAGAGTGTGATTCTTTCAACAATGGACCTCTTGCTCAATTTCGTTCTACGTTGTCCGTTAACTTCTTTCCGGGACATCTTGGGAGAGGGTGGATCTTAGGGCTTCGTCAGAAGCATAGTAGGCTCTTGTCGTGCAACAAAAGTTCTGACCGGAACAAAACAAATGCAGTGTGTGTGATGTACATTTTCACATCCTTAGATGTATTCTCTAAAGCTTATCAGATAGGGACTGGACTATAAACTCATTTTGTACCAAAAACTATGCATGAGTATAAAAGTAACATGTTTTATTTTAAACAAACCTCTCTAAGATCATTCTAAAGAAGAGCTGTAGAACAAAATCAGAGAAAAATAAAATAGAAGACCCAAAAAGAAAATAATGAAAAGTTTTCGAGCTACTAAAATCTGTCAAAGCCAGGAATAAACACGGAACCAGTTTCAATCTACAACAAGCAATAATATACTTCAAAAGGAAACTGATTATACTCCAACTCTGTTACCAACATCATATACCCAGTCACTAAAGTACCAGATGCCATTGCCGCCTTCCTGGTCGACACAACCCGAAAGATCAACTAAACTAACAAGGGCATGACCAACAAATTCAACATCTTATTCCAACCCAACTTCGATCCATTCCACAACATCCTATATCATTTAATGGTCAACAAAGGTCTATAGGGATCCATGGAAAAAGTGTGTAAACATGAGAGCTTCATCGTTGCTGTCTACCTCAGAATTCTGTATAAAGTTATGAATTGAGCTCAACAAACAGGCTGGCTTGGGGATGCAGCCCAGCTTCCTTTAGGGTGAGGGATCTTTTGTCTGTACCATAGACTGTACGCGGGAAGTTCGAAACGAGACTGTAGTCCTCCACATTCAAGCAATCTAGTGAATCCACATAGTCGTATATGGATTGGATTGTTGCAGTGCTGTGGAATCTCCTCCCTTTGCGTTCTCCTTCTGGGAAACGTACCAAAACCTGTTTTTGATTTGTAATGGAACAACAAAAGGTTACACAAGATTTTGAGTTAAGATATTTGACAAAATGGGGTGAAGTAATCACAGCCACTTCCCTAGTTCTACTACAAGAGCATCCACAACGCTAATACTTGAATTTTCTTATCTTTTTCTAAAATAAAGCTAAACTAAACAAATTCTGTAAATGTCAGAAAAAGTCTGAGAGTTAAGACTCCTGTCTAACAGAATTGAACTCTAATATAAGGACTCTTCTCCAATAAAATGAGAACTCTACCCTAACAAATTCTGAATTTACTAATTTTAATTTGTTTTTATTTATTTATTTTGAGTAAGAAACCCACAAGACCTCTATTGTGGATGCTCTTAGGAAAAAACCAAGGTTTCTCATAATTGGGTTCTTCTGGAAGAGACTTACTTGAGTAACATCAGGTCCCTTGTCGGGTTCAGCGCCCAAAGAAAGTGCTTTTTCCTGCCTCCGACGAGCCAAAGCAGCTTCTCTTTCTATGGCTTCACGTGCTTCTCTTTCACGGGCCTCTTCTTCTTCCTTGCGCTTTCTCTCTTCTTCAGCAGCTTCTCTCTCCAGCCTTTCCTGCTCTTCTTTCCTCTGGCGCTCCCTTGCCTAACAATCAGGACAAGAAAGGCTACATCTCACAAGGGCTTCCAATAAGAAAGAAAGATACTGTAAAAGGATAACAAAAGCAGTCCGTACCTGATCAGCTTCAAGTGCTGCCCTGTAAGCAGCATCTTGCTCCTCCCTCAACCGCACATTGGTCCTTCTTTCCTCTGCTTCAAGCCTAGCTGAAACAAGGACAGGACCTGTTTCCTCAAGAACTCTCTGCAATATAGCAAGCAACTCCTCGGGAGTTTTAGGGCCTTCAATCTACAATGCGTTGACAAAGGAACAAGTCACACCACAAATACAAAGTATGCAGACATATACCTACTCTGAAAGAGACGAAGACAGACAAATTCAATGAATAGACATGGAATAGGTTACTTATCATAGGTTTCTATCGAAGGCTTCTATTTACAGGCTACATCTCACTAGGAGCGTGATTGATAGAAGGCTAGACAAGTTAACAATACAATTAAAGACACATTTTACATTGGAAGTGTAAGCAGAAATGGCTTCACGGTGAATTACTTCCAAAGGGTAGCTGCTAGGATAGTTAACCTATACGGATTGACAGGAGTGGCCAGGAATCTTGACTTTAATAGTTCAATACCCAACCTTTGTGAAGGTAATATCACAAACTAAGTACCATTGAATATCTCTGCTAGGCCTATGACATAAATTTTCATCTCGGCACCAACCAACAATTGGTAGTGCAGGCTAGGAGTAAAACAATTGCATTTGAAATTTTAAAACTTTGGAACTGACGCCTTTCTATGAACTTAGTGTTTAGATTGGGGGATTACAGCAACAGCCTTGAACAAAAAAAGCATGATACTATGGATGTGGTTGTTTTAAAGTTCCCTACAATAGAGAATAAGAAGAAGGAAAAAAATAATGAAATGTATCAGAGAGATACTACAGGTCTCCAATACCGTATTTCATAGACAATCTAGTGGCTTAACAGGTCCACTTTCATGATGCTTTTTCAGATTTCCAAAGGTATACACAGCTAAATAGCAAATATGCAAACCAAGAATTTTAATCAGTAATATATACAACTATAGTCATCTAAGTTCTGGAAAAAAGCCGCACAACTGAAGTATGAAAATCAGTAATCATCTTCTAATTGAACTCTCCTGAGTTTAGTGTGGCTTAGTGTAAAGACTTTAATCGACCCCACAGAGAACTGTCAATCCAATTTTCAGTAGCTACTCAAAATATGAACACAAGAGAAGCTGGTATAAAATAAAACATTAAGACCAATAAATGTACCATCTGTTGTCTCCTTTCCAAATTGTTCCTACGAAAACAAGTATTGGGTGTTATAGACTAGCAGTTGTTACCTAATAAGTTCCTTTACTACCAAGGGATGTGAATAAAAAACAAAGAACAGTAACTATGGAAACAAACTTATAGCTTGTCCGTTTTATTTTCAGTAACAATAACTGTTGTCTCCTTTCCAAATTTTCAGTAGCTACTCAAAATATGCCAGTTTCCTTTAAGTGGGCTCAAATACGTGTACATGCCAGATACATAATCCTCAACTTGACAATATCTAACAGCTTCACCATGTTATGACACCATCAATTTCAAGCAAAAACAGACAAGCCATAAGGATAACATAATACTGACATAATGAATGGAGTTAGCAAAGCAAAACCAAAATACAAATGAAGGTAAAAGTTCGTATCACATCTAATGACAATTATCGGCATAATCATTCAATCCGAAACTTGGTCATTAACCATGACCACTATCAGATAAGAGAAATTAACTCAGTAACAGGCCTACCTGCTGAAGCAACGCTATTCGCTGATTAGTTGCAGCCATGACCACGGCACAAAAAGGGAACCTTGACGCCTTTAAACTATTACTCATCTTGAACCCCTCACTAGATCGGATGCTTCCACCCCAAGACACAAAGTTCTCGTTTATAAATGCAGATAAAACCTCGTTGCAAAGCGTCCTATCGCAGAAAATAGATGTATCTGGGTGATCTGGAGAGTGCAAGTAAACAAACAATAGCTTGTAGGCATGCCGTGACCGCTGCAAGGCGTCCATAAACCCTTCCGTTACAAAGCTCGGTCTCGTCCTCCCACCGAACTCTCTCTCGAACACCGCAACAAACTCCATAGCCTCCGACGCTGCCGGCGAAGCCGACACCAGTGGGGTCGCAGACGAATCACCAGATTGCATCGATCCTAACCCTAGCATACCAAGCGAGTAGGATAGAACTCCACCAGCCGCCCATAGTCCGAGACCAACTGCTCCTGATACTAACCCTAGACCACCAGAGATCACAGAAACAGGCAGGGTAACGATCCTCCAAGCCAAATTGGGAGCCATAGAGACAAGAGAACTCGATTCGGACCTCTGAATAGCGCGAGGATGATCAAAATTGGACGTCGACTGGTTGCTACTGTTGTTTCCTATATAATCCCCCCCTCCACCGTCACCATCGTCAGCGATGGTATACGTTGGGGCAGAAGGCTCCGGAGAAGAAGGATTTCCACCTGTGAAAGTGGCGATCGCAAGCTCCAGATCCCATCCATGGGCGGCGAGGATTTCTGTGCACAAATCGGCGTCGTCTAGGCCTGTAACGGCTTGGAAATACGCCAATTTTTCACTGACGTCGCCCATTTCCTTTTAACTGCGAATTCTATGGTTGTAGTAAGAAAATTGATGAGAGAAACTAAAGCTACCGACAAATCTCCAAGCTCTATCGGTCTTTGATCGTGAAGCTTCTGAGAGCTGAGGTTTTGATGAGATTGTGGACGGAAAGAGACGATGGGGATTGGAGGGGGTGGAGGTGGACCTTTCAACTATGAAACGGCCCAAGATTAGGGCGATTTCACCTATGGATAAATTTTGATATCTTTGTATAATTAAAAGTAAAAATCATTCCATTTTTGTCCAAGTGTAAAGGGTTTATGTTCCCAAGTTGACCTACTTACATTCAAACTATTCAGGTAACGTCTAGCGGTTCCGTTGAACAACTCTAATTTCGGAGCGATTAGGTTAAACAACTTATAACTTTAAAAGTTTCGACTTCAACGTCTAACGATAACATTAGTGTTGAAACCCTACTTGAAGCGAAGTCGTTAGTTGACGTTGTCTGTCTTTCTTCCTCCATTATTCTTCTCTTATTTTTGGAAGGAGCCAAACCCAAATCCCTCCCAAATTTGAAGAAAATAAGTTCTAACCATATCAATGGATCAACTTGAGGTATGTTTTTTGATCGAATTTCAATTTTATTTTTTTTTTATTTTTTTTTTAATTCGTGAATCTGTTTTGTTGTAAGTTGGTAGATTAGGTTGTGTTTAGTTAAAATAACTTAATTGTGTGTGAAATTTGTGTTAATTGATGAGAAGGAATTTGTACTTAAAATCGAAGGAAAAATGATCTTGCGTTCAACATCTTCTTCCTCTCGCGAAGAGCATGTTGAGCGCAACTTCAATGCACAATGAATGCGTTGAAGTTGAGCGCCTAATAGACAATTGTAACAAATGCGCCTATTTGAGAATGGGTGTGTGTTACAATTAGGTTACACTGAACTAGATTATGATTAGTTAATGATTAGCTAACGAGTAAGATACAATTAGCTTTTCGAATAATTGATTTAGATCGTTGTGAGCCAACAAAGACAAAGGCAGTGACCAGTACTGGTGTTGAGGATACCGAGACACCTACAATCGGATAACAAACTCACCCTCCTTAATTCTCGTTAATCTACTCACCCTCCTCTTCATTCATTTCCTGGTCCATTTTATGTCGAACAAATACTTCTTCGTGGGGGTGCGGTCCGAGTCAAACGACGATGACACCGTTGTCACAACTTATCTCATGTCAACCCTTCTTCTAGACCTCTCCCCGTACTATATCCATTTATTCTTTCAATGCCTATTTCAGCCTCCGTCACCCATGCCCCTACATCCACTATCCTCATCTTTCCATATTGACAAACATACCTACCCTTTGCATTATACTCATCTCTTGCCCTGACCACGACCCACACTACTATTCATGTGGAGACTACATACGTGGCCCAACCGATGATCATATGTGCTCCTTAAGCTCATGTGTCTCGAGGGTCACAAATTCGTTGACGGACTACGTTGACCACAATGTTGACCGATATAGATAGGTGAGGTATGTTACTAAAGTTGTACGATGTGAAGTTATTGTGTTGTTACTTTTTTTAACTTGTAACATATGTTTCGTTAAAAAAATGAAGGTCGTCATGAAGGTGGTGAAGACACACTAATAACATCCATTTTTGCGTTTTTTTCCACCATCATTCTTATTCATCCCCTAAGATTTTTTGGTATAATTTCATTGCTTATTAGTAAATTTCCTTTTCTTTTGTTATTTGGAGATCCATCGGTGCTTTAATGACATTATAGGCATTTTAAGGTGTTCGGAGCTAAAATGGGGCTAATTACGGAAGAATGACCTCAACACACTAAGGTTCTCCCTACGGTCAAGGAAGTCGAGGTCAAGACGAAACTAATTGAGATCCGAGAGTAAAAAATGAAGAATTTCTCGAGGTTTTGGAGGCAGTCGGCCGATCACCAACATTCAATTGGTCGGCCTCAAACTTATTTTCCTAGCACGTGACCATTCTCCAAACCAAATTGATCCGGTTCAATTCTATGTGATCAACCGACTAGGCCCCACCGATTTGCCCCATAATGTATTTTCTTTTGGACGAGAATCTTTAATTATGGATTGATCGTTTTCAACTGAGATTTGATATGTATGATGTGATGATATTGATCTTGTAACTCTTTTTATTAATCTTTGATACATACAAACTCGATTACTTGTGATATTACTTATTTTGGATCAAGCAATGAAAATTACATCCTTCTCTCTTATTGCTACGATTTTGTTTTATTGTTATGCACGAGTCGGCCAACAAGTTATGACCAATTGGACGATTAGTGGTTTCTTCTCTTCTTTGTGAATTCTGATATTGCCTTATGTTCCCTTGTTTTTCATCTGATCAGCCGACCAGTTATCGCCAAATTAACGGCCGAACAACATGCTTTTCTCATTTTTTTGATTCTATATTATTTTATTCATGTGTTTATTGTTAATCTGTCAAATCATTGCAATATTTCCTTGAGTTAAACTGCAATTTGATCGTGTAAGTATTTGTGATATTTGAAGTTCACATTTCATCCCACATCAAATTGACGTTGTTGTCGGGGATATGGTTATTTTGCTTGACTTATTAATTGTGAGACCTTGTGTCATTTCATCATTTTCCTCCACTTTGAATGTGTAGAGGAAGGATGCAAGAACACTAACTCCCTCAAATCTTGAACCAAAGATAATTTTACGTACTATAGGCACAAAATCGACTAACCAATATAACCAATCGGCCAATCACTTTGACCAGTCGACCGACCATCAACCTCATTCGGTCGACCTCTCTGACTCTACAACCATGTTTGATCCTCACAACTTAATGGTTCCTACGGAAGCGGTATTGTTCCACCAAACTAGTCTCGATGCAACAACAGTTGGATCAACTACGTCAAATAATTTGAGATACTAAAGTAAGAGAGAAAAGAGTCATTCGAGTTCTTGTAGATGTTGAAGTTTCTAGGGTTGAGGACAAGATGGTTAGAATAATAACTCGAGAAACAACCCTAATTAGGGTTAAGGACAATATAGTTGAGGACAATATTACCAGTTCAAATCAACTTCATAAGACTACTATGAATAAATTTTTCTCACCTTGGAAGTTTGTTGATTAAGATCCAAAATAATTAACTTTAAAATGAACACAAGTAATCTATATATGAAACCATGGGAGACAAAAAATATATTATGTGTCAATTCTCCGTTCATGGGCAATCTACTATTTTTTAGTCCATCCTTCTTACCAAGGAGTGAATAAATCTAATCGATATATGATTGATACTTATACAAGTGAAAGACTGATAACTATACTTGTTGATGAGTCATGCATGGGACATGATTAATATTTTAAGTGACCATGCTAAAAAAATCCCGGATGCGTAGTGATGATCCACCACAAGAGTGAAGGGTCCCTACAACAACACACCTTGTATTTTGTGAGTATCTTTTTTTAATATCTTATCTTTATTTCTTTGCATCAAAGACAATGCAAAGTATTAAGTATGGTTATGTTGCACGGACACGGGTGCGGAAAACGGACACAACGAGAAACGGGGAAGCGACAATACTAAAAATCGTAGGAAATGGTGCACGGCGAGGAAATACAAACAGTATATCACTTTAAAGCTCTTGTGAAGAGTAATTTATACACAATAAAAAGAGATGCATATATGAAGTATTGAGAAACAAACATATTGGTTGCGTTAAGTGATATTGAGATAATAGTCATGATTGTCTTGTTCATATTGAATTACAAAAAAAGAAAACAAAATGTAGTTGTCATTGACGTCTTGTTCATTTTTTGTATCTCTTCTTGATCCTACAATGAGCCGTCGTCCATGACCATGGTTTGGATGTGTCTTGCCCGTTCCCGACATTGAAAAAGTGTTTTGACCGTGTCCTCACTATTTTAATTGTGTCCGAGAAGTTTACGGAAGCTTTCAAGTTTCCGACAAAGGGAGGACATTGGAAAGACCATTTTCTAGAGGTTTCCATGCTTCATATATAATGTACGGGGTAGAGATACTCACATATCATTTGTCTATATTTTGCCTATTTTATCTTCTTTGTTTTTACTTTTTGTTATTTTCTTTTTTTTCCTTAGTTTAGTTTATTTTTCTTGTTTCTTTTACGAAAATCCAAAAAAATTGAGTGATTTTACAATTTTTGCATGCTTCTCATATTATTTGAAATGATCTATGTTTTTATCATGATAACTAGAACTTGTTGATTGTAAAGCTCATGAATAACATATGTGATGTATGTTGATGATTTACCGTGAAATGTATAGGATAGTGGACCAAAGTTGTGGATCTTAATTCTTCCTACTTGGTTGATGTAGGGTTTGGATAAGACTATGCTTAATCTATAACTAGCTCTGTGATCCTAGTTATTTCTTGTGTGTTATTGGTTATGTAATCTAAATTTCTTTGCATAGGGAAACTTACATTTGTTGACACTCACTTAAGTGAAAAATATCAACTCATAAAGAAAAAGGTCATCATTAATAAATATTAGAAGAAACCATGATAATTGAAAGTTCTTCGTGGAAATGGAAAAAATGGTCAGTGTTGTGCTTCGACATCCATTTTTGATGATTCTTTTGACTTGAAAAGATGAAATTTGTGTTTCTCTCGTTGAATCGATTTCAATTTTGACTAAGAAGTTAAGAGAAAGTGAATATATCTTCATTTATTGAGAATTCAATATGAAAGTAGTTGTAGTTGATTCCTTTTTTTAGTTTTAAAATAGTGTTTTTGTGAGTTTTGGTGAGAGAGAAAGTTTACAATTTTAGGTTAAATAACATTTAATTTTGGTATATTTTACAAAATCTAACTTTGTATAGATTGTGTTAACATTTTATT
The DNA here is from genome assembly GCA_002319775.1 of Fagopyrum tataricum. Taxonomy (NCBI): domain Eukaryota; kingdom Viridiplantae; phylum Streptophyta; class Magnoliopsida; order Caryophyllales; family Polygonaceae; genus Fagopyrum; species Fagopyrum tataricum. The sequence continues at coordinate 15,140,852 of CM008282.1, read as the reverse complement.
CTTTTTATATAGGTATAGAGTATAGACTAATTTGTCCTTATGCATTTTAGCTTTAGGAGTTGCCACAAACCTTGTGATGAAGAGTGTACTGAATCGAGTACTTGTGCAAGATGACATGTGAAGCGTGAAATATGTGATGCATGCAATTATAGGTTGGCCGGTGGTTATGGATGCATGGGAGGGTGTTGACTATTTGGAGGGATTGGATGAGGTTTGATGGGAAAGTCCATGCAGGTCAATCACTACAATCGAACATGTACATGGTCGCGAGGTTGTTGTCTAGTTTATGATTGGGGCGTACTCGGTTGGGATCCAACGAAACAAGGCGACTTTGATGGTTTGATTATGAATGGGATCATGCTATGCGATTCTTTACAAAGACAATGTTGTAAACTACAAGAATCTTCGTTAGCAAACTGTGAGCAGGGAGATCCCGGTAAGGAGTGTTCAAGGGAGGAGGAAATCAAACGAGGATGTCACTAAACTAAACACGGATGCGGCTATAAACGAGTGATGGACGGGTCTTGGTGTGATTGCTAGGAACTCGCAGTGGTCAATAATTGGAGCTTGGGTTGCGTGTGACATACTTGGACTTGACCTTCTTATGGAGGAATTGCTTGTGATCATACTAGGTGTGATGAAAGCTCTTAAATGTGGCTTTACTAGGGTTGTGGTGGAACCCGACTCCCTTTCTAGTATCAATCTTCTCCAAGAGGATGACCCGACACCGTCAATTTTGGCCTCATTGGAAGACAATGTGTGCTTCTCAAACCTTTTTATTATGTGTACTTTTGCTTATGTTTCCCGCTCTGTCAACACATTGTCCATTTATCCTATCTTAAAGTGTAGTCAGAAGAAAAGTTTGTTGCAATACTTTATATACCATGACGTTATCCCTTCCGTTGTCTTGATTTTAGCCGAGATTGATATTATGTAGTAATATTTCCTTTTCCACTTCAAAAAAAACATATAGGGTGTAGACTTGAAATAGCTATCCAAACAAGCCCTTCATATTTGCTTATGTTAATCGTCGTTGTAACATTGTTGCACACACTTGCAAGTCTTTTAGGTCAATGTAATACAAAGAACATTGTATTCACCCAAACCCCTTTGCCTGCTCCATCAACTTCTCCGGTGGCTTTCCCAATCACATCCCCGTCCAGTTCCCCCCTCGCAACCCCAAACTCATCCCCAACTTCTTCCCCTTCCTCCACACCCCTTGCTTCACCACCTACTCCTCCGTTGGAGGCCCCACCACCTTTGCCAGTACTCCGGTTGATGCTCCAAGCAACCCCGCTCCGAACGCTGTTTTCTCCCTCAGCAAGGACGTTGTCGCCGGATCTGCTTTATTTGGATCTTTGTCGCCGTTTTAATATTCCTTTTCACACCAGATCTGGGCGTTAGCGGAGCTCACAAGTCAACCACTCGCCGCCAGGTAGCACCGCCACGCCGTGGGCAACGCACCACTACAAGTCCCGTCGCCGGAAGCCGAGCGTGCAGCCCAGGACAAAAGCCGACAATAGAGGTTTTTGCCCAGCAGCGATTCTTCTGCCGCCTGTGGCCACCGGATTCCGTCGTTCCGCCGTTCCACGTTCGATTCCGTCTGCCGGTGATTGTCATCCGGCCCAATAAACGATAGTTCTTACCTTCTCTTATTTATGCAGATTTTTGGTGCCTTTATCCACGGTCCTCTTCGAGATCGAATCTGAACAAGTCCTTATGTGAAACCCTATGTCTGAGAAAGATAATATTTGAATTTGAACAAATCTGAACAAATCTTACTCTGTGAGTGAAATCCTTCTCCAGAAAATCTCAATCATCTACTTTGATGAAAACAAAGTAGATTTTAACCTTAATATTTAGGAGAAAAATTAATTGATCCTTGTTTGAGAAAGCTGAAATCTATCTCATGTATAATGAGAAGTCTTTTGCAATGACATGTATGAAAACCCGTGGATAAACACACCAAACAAAAATACACTTGCTTCGGATCCAAACATGATCAATTAAAAATAAATTGAAAAATGTGAGTCTCTTCATTTCAAACATAATTGTGAAATAATATTAAAAAATATATCAAAATGTGTTTAAGATGATGCTTGCTTAAATCGTGAAAGTTTTGTACAAACTTGTGACTATTATTGAAAAATTGTGAAAAATCTTGAATAAATCTAGATCAAAATGTTTATTTTATATTTTCTCAACAATAGCTCTTATGGAAAAACTATTCCTCTATCATTTTCTTTCAAAAACTCATTCCTACCGACCTTAATATCGTGAATGACAACGAATAGACATTGATCGAGAGTAATCTCCTAGATTCAGCGTTTTCAGGTCAAAACAAGCGTGATAAGGATAAAATAATATCATACTTTACAACTCATTACAAATCCAGCTTCAAAGGAACCAAAATCGATCGACGATAACATCTAAAACTCATTCATGAAAAATAAGTTCAAATCCAACTTTACCAAAACATCTGAGAGAGGTCTCGAATCATATCCAAACAAAGATAATTTTATACCAAGAGAATAATAATGATCATTCATCTCATCTTTGTTTTGAGGGAAAGTCATCTTCGTCTCTAAGGTGTGAAGACGATAGAGGAATAGTTTTCTCATTTTCTTTGTTTTCCTTTTGCTTTCTATGTTCGAAATTTTGTTTGTGTGTTACTCTTTCCTATTTTGATGCTTTATTTTCTTTTTTTAATCGTGTTTTCATATCTTGTTCTCGGTTTTTTACTTTTGTGCGGTTTTTTCTCTTTTTTGTTTGAGTCTTTTATCTTGTTTGTCAACTTGTGGTTTCATGGAGATGCTTTTTATTTTATTTTATTTTTTTAACTCCTTCCAGTTTAATTGTTTATGTTTATGTTTGGTAGGATTAATCACCTTTGTTGGCGGTGTTGTCGTTTTGATCTTTTGTTTGCCTTTTTTTAGTTCAAAACCTCTAACCACATCTTTTTATTTTGTTTTTCTTACACATGTCTTTTTCAAGGTTTCTCTTTACTCAAACCTTTCTTTTTCACAACCTTCGACTTCCTTTTTTTTACCTCTACTTCGGCCTTGTTTGAAATTTCCCTCAAAACTGAATTAATTATGAACAATTGAACCTACAACCTTGAACCTTTTATCTTTACCAAAATATTGTTTTGACCCCAAAGTAACTTGTTAAAAGAAATTATCCAACATAACTTGATCTATGAGTGAAGTGCAAGAACAAGAGGAATAAAAGTGAGGATATGTAGATCTCTCATACGAATGCTTTTCCTAGTCATTCTCGAGTAATCGAATATACTCCTTTAACAATCTCAAGTAATCAATTCCTTCCTTGAACAATCTTGAGCGTCTTATGCTCATAAGAACAAACTTGAATGTGATGCCATATTATTTAACTATGTGTGCCTTTTGTGGTATATTTACCTTCCTAGTGCCTCCCCGACTATTTTCCGGATTATTTGGGATTATGAGAGATCAAATGCCTTTTTGATGACCCTCTTCTCCTTGATCCACTTGCGAACAATATCCTTCCAACAAACCTTTAGATCTAGACTTGAGATCTACTGACCCCAATGATAGAGTTGAAACATTGTCTATCTTCATGGAACTAACATTGAAATATTCAATCTTTTGTTGAGAAAAGTTGTTTGAACCTCTAAAGAAAGCATGGAGCTTTAGACGAATTCATTTTTCATCAAAATTTGTTGTTGCACATCCGTGTGTTGGAACAAATTTCCAACTTTACATAAATTGAATTTGGTAAAACAAAAAGAAGAAGAAAAAAAGGTCAAACCCTTTTATTGAGGAAAAAAAAAAAGAGAGAGAGAACTATTGAGGGGAAAAAGAACTTGATATGTCAAACAAAATTTATCTATCACAGACCCCACAACTAGACAATTCTATATGGGATGACTTTCCTTTTGAAGTCGTTTCTCGAGTGTGGTTTAAACGAATGTTCCGGAAGATGCCGTAGTCACATGCCCATGTTGATCGTGTTTGATCGTGGTGGTGTTCGAGGTCTCCGAAGATCCTCCGTCTATGAGGGGAGCATCGTGTGATCCACATTTCCGCATGAGGTATGACATCCCACGAAAAGGGTTTCTACTATCCTACTTCCCGGCGGCGAGACACTGCGTTAGTTCATCTATCCCGTGCCCTCTCCTTGTTTTTGTCAGTCTCGAGTGCTCCTCGTCTTCTCTTATGTGAGTGGTTTGAGTCGTGTTTGGATGGCGGTCGTGGTCGTGTGCTTTCCGACAACTCCTTTTGATGGAAAATGCTTCCTTGGAGTCTCGTCTTCACGTCCCCAAGAGTTCGATTCTTGTTGTACCTACTTCTGACGGTGCTTCTTCGGCGGTGCTTGGCTCTTTGTCCACTTGACGGCCTCTCGTTTCACTGTTGTATGGTGATCGAGTCACTTCCCTTGTCCTAAAAAAAAAAAAAAAAAACCCTTTTAGTCAGACTTTCCTCGTGGAATTGTAGAACTTGCGGTTTAAAAAAAACAAGCCCTTCCAAACGAAGTCATTCTGGTGAGACCTGCGCCTTCAGACGAGCGGTACTGTCGATACGCCGCGACTGCCGTCGGTAAGTCTCTTTAACTCGTGCATCCTTCATCCTCGCCTTTGGTCTTTCGCTTCTTTACTCACACTACTGCCTGATTAGGGTTGGAATTGAATCAATTTCTACTGGGTGCATCCTTCATCCTCCCTTTGGTCGTTCGCTTCTTTTCTCACACTACTGCCTGATTAGGGTTGGAATTGAATCAATTTCTACTGGGGTTTTCATGCTAATTCAGTTTAGGGTTTTCGATTTTGCAATTTTAGCCGTAACCTTCTTGCTAGGAGAACTTATTGGAGTTGCAAGAAGTTCGCTTCGGATTATTAGTTTTAGAGTTCATGGGTTGCATCACCAAGTATAATGATGAGGCGTTAGAATGAAATTGTTGCATCGGAAGCATCGTGTGGAGCTATGCAATTTGATTATAGTGGTCAATTGAATAATTCTTTGGCATCTTCAGCTACGTAGTGTATCACGTGATATCATGAATAACCTGAATAAGTCAATTTCCTGATGAGAGCGATACGATTATTTGACAGATGAATACTTTATTGCTTCTTATGCAGTTTCTAACGGAGATTTAGTTCCTCTCACGATTGTTGTTACTTGTTTCTTCACAACGGTGTGCTATGTTCTCAAAGATCCTTTTTGCTGAAATGTTTGGTGGTTTTGTTCTGTCATACTATTTATGACTTATAGTGATAGTTGCTATATAAGTTCATGACAGATTACGTTTGTTATAACATGATTTGAGATTCCATCAGGACTTTTCAGGTAGTGTCCTTGGTGAAGATGATTTACACTGCAATAGACACATTCTATTTGACAGATGAGCAGTTAGAGAACTCACCATCCAGAAAAGACGGTATTGATGAGGAAACTGAAATCACACTCAGGATTTATGGGTGTGATCTTATCCAGGAGAGTGGGATCTTACTTAAACTGTATCCTTGATTTATTTATGCATAATACATCGAATTTCAGTGCGATTTTTCTTTTATCTGAATCAACAGAAAACTGAAAGATTTTCAGCAAATGCTGTCTTGTATCCTTAATTTTTGAACCATAGACCTCAAGCAGCCATGGCGACTGGCCAGGTTCTGTTCCACCGTTTTTACTGCAAGAAGTCATTTGGCCGCTTTGATGTCAAGGTGATATTCTGTCTTCATTTTCTTTAATAATTTAATAGCATCCAGTAGTAGTTTCCTTTGGCTGAACTCCCTTTTCTAACAAATGTTTTAGAGAGTTGCTGCAAGCTGCATGTGGCTAGCTTCAAAGCTGGAAGAATGCCCACGCAAAGCCAGACAGGTACTTATTGTCTTCCAGAGAATGGAATGTAGGAGAGAGAATTTTCCCATAGAGCACCTGGACCTGTTTTCAAAGGTGATGATCTACCCTTGCAGGCTCATATCACATTTTTGGTTCCATTTTTTCCCTGAGGGTAAATTCTGTATATATGACTACAATGTCTTAGCAATAAGTGTTTATTTATTAACCTGTTCCAATAGGAAGTATTTGTTTTCCAGTGATTTAATGATCCTGGTTCTCACATACCCAGTGAGTCTACTCTTTTGTTGAATTTGAGATGAAGCTCGTGGAAGACTAGACAGAAACCTGAGTTTGTCTAGCTAAAATGTAGGACAACCTTATTGCTAACTCGTGCTAGAGCCTTAGAGTTTCACTCATGTTTCCTGGAGACACTTGAGGGATGTTATGATCATTATAAAGTTAGACATGATCTTTGTATCAAACGATGTGTTTATTAATGTTTTCTTCTGTGTTTGTGCATATGAGTAGAATCTGGTTACTCCGGTAGCCAGATAAAAGAGGACAAGCCTGTCTTCTGGTGGAAAAAATGGATCAATACTTAGGTTCATTTATGCAGCCATGTCAATGGTACATTACTGCTTACAACATAGCAACAGATCAGATAAATATTGGACTGGATGCCATATTACCATTAGTTTAAAAACTTCATGGAGTTCTACATCTTTTATTTAATTTGAAGTACCACAAATTGCATAGTGTAATTACTGGTCACATGTAAGAGTTTGACCTTATGATGAAATTGCTTGTTTGGTTTTTAGTTAGAAAACTGGGTCTTCCCTTTAAAAAAACCATTTGCTTTCTGATCATCGGTTCCTTGTGCAACAGAAATATTCAGAGCTAAAGATGGATTTGATAAGGACAGAGAGGCATCTACTCAAAGAGATGGGTTTTATCTGTCATGTTGAGCATCCTCACAAATTTATATCAAACTACCTTGTCACCCTTGGAACGCCTTTAGAATTGAGACAGGAGGCTTGGAATCTAGCAAATGATAGGTACTTCTACTTGCTCACCTTTGCTGATTTATATACCTATACACTTCTATCTGATGCTTCATTATACTTCCATGCTCTTGCTTACCTGATTCTTATTGTAAGCAATTATGGGATGCTTTTATTCTTATTTTTCATTATATACTTCTGCTTGATTTTTGGAAATGTTGTATTATCCAGCCTGCGAACAACTCTTTGTGTTCGGTTTAGAAGTGAAGTTGTTGCTTGCGGTGTGGTCTATGCCGCTGCTAGGAGATTTCAAGTTCCTCTTCCTGAGAATCCACCCTGGTGGAAGGCATTTGATGCTGAGAAATCTGCGATAGATGAAGTTTGTAAAGTCCTTGCTCGTCTTTACAGCAGACCTAAGGCAAAGTACATACCAGTTTGCAAGGATGCTATGTCATTTACCTCAGCAAGCAAGACATCTGATTCACAGTTAGTCTCAAAAGTAAGATCAAATGTTAATGTTCTTTGAAATTCCGACCTTTTGCTTTTCACTTGGCTATTAATCTTCATGTGATGTGCTTGGAATTTTGACTGTTCCCTTCCGAAACAGATGCAAATCTAGCTACAAAATTATATTGGATTTAATTAGCCTAGTTGCTGATTTTTCAGAATTAGTTCCTGTATAGCATAATGTGTTAGTTAATTTATTTCCTGTTATAAACAAAGGACCAAACATCCTCCTATCATAAAAAGAGGAGCAAGCTCCCTGGAAAAGTTCAAACTATGCACACGACACTGTGATTCTTGCATTCAGATTATATCTTTTTGTCCAGTTCTAAAAGAATTGTTACTTGTTACTTGTTAGTGTCCATTTCCTTGGAAAATACTATCCAACCATTTCTACAACATACATACCAAGTAAATCAACAGTGCAATCATATTCCAAGTAATCTGTTATGCTATGTAACCATTGCCTTGCTATGTTTTGTAGGATGCTTCACACGGTACACCTGTTGCTGACAGCGACACTAGTGGTGCTAAGACTGGTGCCACAGCTTTGGATTCTGGTGATACAAATGTCAAGCAAGCTCTTGAGAGACCGAAAGATTCTAAGAAGAGTGATGATGACATGAAAAACGTGTCAAGTGAAGGGGAGGGAAGAGAAGATCCTGGTACCAAGTCCAAGTCTGAACCTAGGACAGAAACAACTGGGGAGAGGAACAGGGACCGAGAGAGGGAGAGGGACTCAGAAAGGGATAGAGATAGAGACAGGGACAGACTTAAGACCCGTGATCGTGAGTCTCGTGACAGGAGGAGAGATTCTGATCGAGAACGAGATGAACCTGAGAGAGATAAGGCTAAAGATAGAAGTCATCGCTCTAGACCAAAGGACACAGGTTAGTCTTCAATATTTTTACTTTATTGTTCAGGTAGTTTTTTTTTTTTTTTGTAAGGTGAAAAGCTAGAATGTGGAGACAAGGAAGCATTTATAGCATCTTCTTAACTAGTTGTCTTAAATCATATAATTTTACAATCAATTATCTTTCTCGACTTCGATAATTATGTGAAGCTAAAGGGAATCTCTCTTTTTATTTTTATCCTCCATCCGCAGAGATAATAAAAAATGAAATAAATGGTCCATAGTGAACAGGAGTGTCAAGAGTTCCTGTACTTGTAAATTTCTAACCACCTTTTTCCATTCTTCATTGTTGCAGGTGGGCATTCGGATAAATCTCGGCACTACTCCTCTAGAGGTTTTTCTCACGCCCCTTTAGCTTTGGTTTTATTGAATCTCATGTCTTTTCTTTGTCGTAAAAGAGGACCTAATATGTGATGGTCGGTTTGCAGATCGTGATCGAGACTACTATGCTTCTTACTCTTCAAGAGAAAAGGACCGACACAGGCATCATTGATAAGTTGATAATTATATATGTTTGGAACAGGAAAGGAGAAGGTCAGATGTTTGCCTTTGTATACATCTGTTGTATCAGTGAGTGAACTTGCAACGTTTAAAATGACTCTCAATGGTTTTAAAGTGTTTTTAATACTTACCAATCGTATATGGGCATATTGTTCTCGTGTTTGATACTTTGGAATTGCAAAATTTCAGTAAATTTAGCATCGACTTCTCTTATTGTTGGGATTCAGCTTTCCGTGGCACGGAAAATGGTTGAAAACTGGTAAATTTTGAGAAAATGCAACGATGAAAGTAGTAGTAGTAGATGCATGACTTATCATCATGACTCTCGAATTTATATTATCCCCTATCATTTGTAAACGTTTGGGTATCTCCAGTATTTGTTTTCCCACTCATATTTGCTACTAGAGGTAAAACTCCATTCTACTTTGCAAGTATTTTAAAGCTCGGTTAAAATTTGGATTGGGTTCATTCGGCTAGAATAACAACAACATTTTAGGATTGTTATATTAGCCGAACTGTTGTTATATTAGCCGAACTACTTGACCTAGGTTCGACTCGGTTTAAAAAACTTAGCTTGTTTGGCAACCTTAAGACCTAGACATTATAGATTAATTGTTTCTATAAAAAAAAAACTTTCCGGGCTTCTAAAGGCACGACGATTAATTTACGCATAGTTTCAACGCATGCCGAATGCGTTGAAAATATTGAACTTCAGTGCATACCGACTGTGTTGAAAATATAAAACTTCAATGCAGGCCGAATGCGTTGAGTTTCAATGCATGACAAACAATTGGACTCCTAGACTCTTCACTCATAGACGCTCGCCACCACCTAATGATTGAGTATTTCTCGAAGAAATATCTCTAGTCATTTTCTAGTCAAACTCATCTATTGAATTCCTCAACTTTATTATCCACTTTGCACCAATTGTCACTTTAAGACTAACATACCTAACTCTTATATATGTTATTCTTAACTTGCCAACCGGTGCAAAGTGGATAATAAAGTTGAGGAAGTTGATAGACGAATTTGACTACAAAATGACCGGAAAAAATTCACCGAAAAATACTCAATCCCCAAGTGGTGGTCAGCGCCTCCGCGTGAGTAATCCGGGAGTTCAATGACATGTGATGAATGAAGATGTGAGTTTGGGTATTTATTACCCATCGGGGTGCCCAACGGCTATAATCCAACGGATAAAATTATAGCCGTTGGAAAGCGTTTGAAACCAACGTATATTTTAAAATTTAATGCAGTTGGCATGCGATAATGTTTAAAAACTTTAACACAAAATTTAAAGTAACTTGCTAGTTTCCATTTAGTTAGATAATAAAATGAAAACGGGACAAAAATAATTTAAGGGAGATAAGAAATGAAAATTGTCATGTTATTTTCACATGTTAAAAAATCCTAATAATTCATTTAGTCACCACATAGTTATGATTTTGATTGATTTGGTAATCGATATACATTCATGAGTATGGCAAAAACAACGTTAAAGTTGATATCGAGTTCACCTGGTTGGATCAAAATATTAAATGTCACTAGTTTCAATGTCATTGGGTTAAATACTATCCACTACCAATGAACATATGTTTCCACCATTTTTGTTTCGTATGATTTAATTTATTTATTATTTTTTGTGATATAATTTGAAGGTTGTTTCAAAGACAAATCACCTTTTATATTTTATAAACAAAAAATATATACTATAAAAAATTAAAACTTAAAATGAGATGTTCGTACAAAATAAAATCATAACAAGATATTTTAAAAATATTGATTAAATACTCATTTTAAATTATTTTAAATTGATAAAGTAAAGATATTTTTATAGGTATATTTTAGATTTTTTTTTTATTTTAATAAAAATATAATGAAATAAGACCACACATATGAATATAATATTGTTGTTAGCCGGTTAATAAATATCACAACAAATGTCAGGGTTTTAGCCTTTGAAATTTTTACCCTGATCGGAGATCCAACTTAGTAAACATTGTTGAAGTCACCAAATGTCAAATAAAAATCGGTTAAAACAAACGGGTAAAGATCGTTTTTTCAACATTGGTCGCCACATCACTTTATCTATGTGTCGACCGGTTAAAACCGAACGGGTGAACTAAACCCGTAAATTATTTAACACTTGAGAACAACTTTTGTGAAAAGAAAGTAGAGCTTTATATAGCTTTTGTTGGTAAAACTTAACTCATATAGGTGATGGAAATGCCTATAAAAAAACACTAAGACTTGGGCCTCATTTCTCACTTACTTCTCTACCTAATATTTGATAAACCCTATAACTAACGTGTTAATTATGTAGAACTTCAGTGGTACATACGATATATGATTCTTATTTTCTAAAAATTATTTTTATTATATTGAGAGGAGGAACAGATAAAACTCAATAAAACAACAAAACAAAGATAGAGTTTTAACAATTCACACAAAAATCACTAGGGGTTACAATAGTTAAAATGACAATTCTTCCACTTTAATTCCTTCCTTTTGTGATGGTAGTAGCAAATCTTTTTTTTTAAATTTTCTTTTTGTTGCTGTAAAATATTAATTACGATGATTAATTAGTTTTTATAATTAAACGTGTTTATTAATTTAATTAATAATTTAGTATATATACACTATGATTAATTTTAATTTATTGCTAAAAATTTTATAATTGACTCAATTAGTCTTGTATTTTATAATTTTTTACCAAAAATTATTTTAGGATGTAATTTAATAAAAAAGTATATTTAAATATATATAAAAAAATTAATTTTATTAGATTAAATAAAAGTATTTATGATGAATTTGGTTAACTTACGATAAAAATTGCCCCCTTGACAAATCATCATGACTCCGCCACTGGACATCCTCACGTTAAGCCACGTCATATTTTGCCATGTTGTCTTTAGGTTGTGCCACATCATTTTTTTGACATATTTTTTATTTTTATTTACGGAGATGGTGATAAAGTTGTTACTATTTATAAAAAGAGATTGATCTTATGTTATTTTATACCAATTAAAACTATATATGATTTATTGGTTTAATAACTTTCTTTTTAGAACTACCACTTTATCACATAATCTTAATATTATGGAATGTGATTTTAACCTTTTTTCACTTAACTAAGATTATTAATATATAAAGTAATATTAATTTATATAATATAAATAATTTTAATATTTTTTACCCAATTGAATAACTACATATGATTTTAACTTTGTTATATTAAAAATTATACAAATAAATTAAAATGTCCAATCCTACTATATGTTTATATTTTATTAGATTATTACAAATTTCAAAACTTTATATAGATTTTTTTAATATTTATTTAAATAACTACACAACTAAAAGTATAAAACATGAAATGTAGATGGATTAGAAGTATCGATTTTACATTAGAATTACTAGAGTCATTTGTTTTTAATGAATGATAAATACCGTTTTTAAAATTATTTTATTTGACGTTACAAGATTTTAACACATAATACTAAAACAGAAGTGTATAACACCACGTCTCATCGTCACATTAAGCCACATCGGATTTTGCCACATGTCAAAACCACAATAAGCCATCTAAGATTTTACCACATGTCACCACCGTATTAATCTACATCGGATTTGGTTACTTGTCTTAATTTATATAAAGTCCGTTGTTTTCATTTTTATTTGATTTAATTTCTTAATAAGAAATATGATATGAGATATAAAAAAGATTATGACGTAAACAAGCATAAATTTCTATATATGTTAAACAAGCATTTACCTTGGAACGGCGGATTGAATATTACATTATATAATTTTTTGTAAGTTGATTTCTTTTTAAAGAAAGATATATGCTTAGTAATTTACTTTTGAAATTTAATTATAACGTAAAATATTTGATATTTATTAAGTCATTTATATTTACTTATTTTAATGATTAAAATTTTTTAATTCCTTTGAATGTATTTTATAAGAAAATGACATATTCAATTAATACATTAATAAATATATTGAAAAAATCTATTATAAAGATACTACATTATGATTCATATATCTTATTTGGGATAATATCATTATAGGTAATCCTACACAATTTTCTTTTAGAAAAGTTTTTAAATTTTAGCATTCATTTTTAAAAAAATTTAAGAACAAAATTAAACATATGATATTTTAATTGACTAACTCTTATGTATATTAGACAAAAAATTTGTTGTTTAGTTCTAAAAGAAAATCATGATGATATATATATCTTAGCAAATGTAATATATTATTAAAACATATAAATATTAGTATAATAAAATTATGTATGTTTATCATAAAATAGTATTTGATTTTTTCTTAACAAATACAATTATTATACTAATTTATCTTAATTTATGAATAAACTAAGTCGCTCAAATCAAAATGCTAATTTAAAGTAACTTACATTTAGTATAGTTATTACAATCAAAACAACAATAACAAATTCATTAGAAGCTACATAAATAGCAGGTAAAATTGAGAAGAATTCAGGGATACGTTAAAGTTGATGGTCCTAATGGACCAGTAAATTAGTTAACACTTAAAACAACTTTTGTGAAAAGAAAGTATAGTTTTATATAGTTTTTGTTGGTAACACTTAACTCATATATATAGGTAAAGAAAATGCCTATAAAAACACCAAGACTTTAGCCTCATTTTCTCACTCACTTATCTACCTAATAACTCCTCTTTGAGTTTGAGTGCTTGCGTCGTAGGTTGTTGTCTTCTAACCATGTCGAAGCTTGTGCAGCAGATCCGCAACTCACAGAAAGCAAATGGCCCCGCCACCGTCCTAGCTATCGGCACCGCCACACCTCCTACGTGCTACCCTCAATCCGAATATCCCGATTTCTACTTCCGTATGTGCAAGAGCGAGCACATGACCGAACTCAAGCAGAAAATGAAACGCATTTGTACGCAACCGTTTTATCTATCTATCTTAATCTATATATACACACACACATTGAGATTTGATAGATACGTAATCATGTTTTACAGGTGATCGGTCGGGTATCAGACAAAGATTCATGTTCCACACCGAAGAGAATCTAACTCCGAACCCTAACATGTGCAAATTCAAGGCTCCATCTTTGGACGCCCGACAAGAGATGTTGATAATGGAAGTCCCAAAGCTCGGAGTAGAGGCGGCGGAGAAGGCAATGAAAGAATGGGGCCAAGACAAATCAAAGATTACCCACCTCATCTTCTGCACAACCACCAGCAACGACATGCCCGGCGCCGACTACCAGTTCGCCCGTCTCTTCGGCCTCAACCCAACCGTCAGCCGCACCATGGTCTACCAACAAGGCTGCTTCGCCGGCGGCACCGTCCTCCGTCTAGTCAAGGACATAGCCGAGAACAACAAAGGGTCCCGCGTGCTCGTCGTCTGCTCCGAAATCGTCGCATTCGCATTCCGTGGTCCACACGAAGACCACATCGATTCCCTCATTGGACAACTCCTATTCGGCGACGGAGCTGCGGCGTTGGTGGTGGGGTGCGATATCGACAAGAGAGTCGAAAAGCCGATTTTCGAACTCGTGTCGGCGTCTCAGACGACGATACCGGACACATTACATACAATGCAGTTACATTTGACAGAAGCGGGGTTGACGTTTCATCTTACAAAAGAGGTTCCTCAGACTGTTGCTGATAATATGGAGAAGGTGATGCTTGATGCATTCAAGCCACTTGGGATAACTGATTGGAATAAGATATTTTGGCAAGTTCATCCAGGTGGTAAAGCTATATTAGACAAGATTGAAGAGAAGTTGGAGCTAAATGAGAGTAAACTACGTGATTCGAGGTATATTTTGAGTGAGTATGGTAATTTGACTAGTGCATGTGTGTTGTTTGTTATGGATGAGATGAGGAAGAGGTCGATTCGACAAGGGAAGAAGACGACCGGTGAAGGTTTCGAGTGGGGAGTTGCGATTGGACTTGGTCCGGGGCTTACTGTTGAGACTATTGTCATGCGAAGTGTTGCAATTCCTTGAGCTTCTTGTTGTTGTGATTGGTGATTCGGTTTTCCTCGGTTTATGAGCAATTACAAAAATAACGCAGAATATGATATGATTCTGTAACCCTAGAAGGGATTTCATACTATTATAAGGCTTTTGATGATCATCGAGTTCTCTCATCTTTGTGATTTCAAGTAAATTACTTTTTTAATACTCCAATTGAATAAAACCCCTAAACATTATGGTTACACTTGATAATCCTCTTGGACGGAAAAGTTCATCGAGGACGGAAAAAGAATGGGAAATACGACTTACATCTTTCACAATCCAACAACACTCGACGTTGAACTGAAGATAAAAAGAATTGGAAAATGAGGGGTTCATTGTCTTCACATAAAGAGTAGTACGTTGACAGTACTGATGCAAGGAACAAACCTGGACTTGGATTGATATGGATACTTTTTATTAAAAATAATAGCGGAAGAAATAGTGTCACAAGAATATGCCTTAGAAAACATAGAAAAATTTTCAGATTAAAAAGATAGAAAATAAGTGAAGGTATTTCTAAAATAACTCACATATGCTTCGAACTTTATTAAGAATGTAGCTAAGCTTAGAAAACCTTTAAAAATTATGTTAAAAAAGGAGTAAACTTGGACTTGGACCAATCTAGAAGTCATCTAATTCAAGATCTTGAAATCGTTGTACGAAGTTATCAAACTTAACTTCACCAAATGCGGATGATAATCTAGTACTTGAAATCGATGCAAGTAACAAACATTGAGGAGCTATCTTAAAATTTTTAAAAGACAATAAACTTTGCAGGTATAGTAGTGGAAGTTTCAATAAGGTTTAATACAATTACACGATTATGGAGAATAAATACTTGTTATCCAAATAGGAATAGATAAGTTCATAATTTTACTTGCTCCAAAACATTTCACTATCAAAATTGATTGCAAAGGGATATTAGGTTTTGTTCGAAATAATCTAAGTAATATGAAAGCTCGAGGGAGGCTCCTGCATTGGCAACTTACACTTAACCAATATTTCTTTAACATTGAACATGTGCAGGGATTAAAAAAAATAATTCTTTGGCAGATAGCCTAACTCAAGAGCTTGCATATGAGTCTTCTAAAGCAATCGATGACATCTTTCAGCATGGAAAAATGAAAACCTATAATAGGAAAATTATATCAATCTCCATATATGGACCACAATCGAGAAACAAGAATTGATCGAAATGCTGCAATCTACCACATGGGTGCCACTAGAGGAGACAAACCAACATAAATATAAAAAAAAAAATTAGTATAATCTAAGATGGGTATCACCTCTTAGTTATAACTATGGTAACCTTATGCAAAAAAAAACTAAAAAAAAAAGATCTAAAAATGGTATGATCATATTCTGCGACAGAATGACTCGAAGAATTCTGGATTGGAGTTAGTTAAGTTTATGTTTTGCCTTCCTTTTGGTGTCCAAGAGAAGATATATGGAAGATTATTGGAAATACAAAGAGTTTCTTAGTTGATATTAGTATGTGATGAGTGAAATAAAATGTCCTGTAACACCCCGAATCCGTAGGACTCGAGGCGCTACTGGGCTAGGATCTCACAATGGATCCTGACCCTAGCTTGACAACAAGTTCACTGAATCTTACAACAAGGCACCAACAGATTAAATACAAAACATAAAACTGATATAAAGGTGTCAAAAGGTTTACACAAGTACTGCTGAGTACAATTAAAACATAACATATACATGATCACAAAATCCCATATCCCACGAGAACAACCCAGTGTACGGAGCCCTCAGCAGATCACCCACTCTGGATCACTCTGCAGTTCTCCTAACCTGCAAAGTCTACAACACGGTATGAAACCGTTATCTAACCATACACATATATATAGGAATATACATAAGCACAGTCGCATGTCATAAAAGCATAAACACCACAACATGATATCACGCATTTACCCGGTTTATTATCTGTATATAAGTCCAATCACCCATCATATAAATATCCAAATATACCATATGTGACACGAGGAATATAACCATCGCCTCCGGGTGCTCATGGCAGCTGGAGTGGCCCCGGGTCACACCCACCCGTGTACCCTGAGGGAATGGGGAGTGGCCCGCCATTTACCAGGTCTGACCCAACCACAGAGAACCGCCCAGACCCCCAGAAGGGATGAAAGGGACAGCTGTCACGACCCTACAATGGGTCAACATAATACCATAGGTCGGTAATAATAGTATCGCATGCTATCAGGCATAAAACAATCACCACTCATGCAACATCCAATATAGGGATGGCAGCTAAGTAAGTCCTATGGACTTACCTCAATCTCGGAAGTAATCCCAGCTATGATCAACCCTCAGATACGTCCACTCCAACTGGAGGACAACACAGCCTATACAAGGCACACATATATATATCACAATCCTATCACACACGAAGGGTCACACCTAGACCCAAGGGATCCATAAGGGATCAAATCCAACTCGTAACCTCAAGGCCATAACCGGCATATCTATATCATCCTCGTCATAAACCGATACCTATCATGATACTAGTTCCCTCATACTAGAAAGGAAAGGAAACTACTTAACTATAAGTAGTTCCGGGACAAAACGCACCTGCGTGAACTAAGACCGCAGGGGCGGAAGAGGTCACCCGCAGGCGCGGAAGGTAGAAGCCGCAGGGGCGGTGAAACGGAACGCAGGCAAAAGCAGGTACGCCGTTGGCACGACGCTGGCGTTGTGGCACGGTAGCCGCGGGGGCGGTGGCTCTTGGCCGCGGGGCGGCGACAGTGCAGAAGGCAACTTCGCGGTTTCTCTTCGGTTCTTCCCGTGATCAAATCACGTCTATACTCTTCCAGATTCATACACATACACATCAAAACACATTCCAACATCAACACTCTTAGCATACATCTAATCCTAAGCTAGAAAGATTGAAGAACAAGAAGAAAGAAAGGAAGGAAGGATGAAGAAGCAAGGAACTCACCCTTACAGCGGGTCTAGGCAAGATAAGATCACACTCCTTATCTCAACTGGCATCACAAGCTCAGCAAACGTGCACACTAACATCAACATCCACAACAACACACAAGCTCTTCCAACTCAAGAGAAAGACCAAAGGAGATGAAGGAGAAGCAAGAAGAACGTAGGGAGCTGGAGAAGTGAAGTGAAGAAGATAAACCCTTGCTCAGCAAGGTAAGAGAAGGTAAGGTAAGAAGGTAAAACACGGGTCAAGGAAGTCAACAAAACCGGCTGCAACCGCCGTAACCCGCAGGGGCGGATCACAGGGCCGCAGGGGCGGGAACCCGCAGGGGCGGAAAACGTGCCCGCGGGTGCGGCAAGTCCAATCTCGGCCAAAGCCAATCTCGGCTATGGTCCGATCTCGGTCCGAAAGAAAAGGGCTCTCACATGTCCATACTATGATATATATCATAAATGTCACATCTTAGTGAATCGATTCAATAGATCTGGAATGAAGGAACTTATTTTACCAGCAAACCAACTTAAAGAAGGTGGCACTCTATATCCAGGGATTTCGGAATGTGTCAAAGTCTATTTGGAGGCCTTCCAACACCGTGGAGTCCACTCAAGGAGAACTTTACGAAGTTTCAAAACTATGTGTTTAAAAGAATCAAGAAGTGAGAAGGAGTTAAGAACTTGTTGTACTATATTCACCAAACAAATATGGAAGTTGAAGGAGGAAGGTCTAGAGCACCACATTATTTGTCATATTACGATCCATAATTGATTAGTTCTCTCAAGATCCAATCATTGTAAACATGCCTACCATCACAAACCATGTCCATGCCAGAGCAACTAGGTTTTTGTACATCTACGAATGTATCAAACACCATTAGAAATATAAAAGCAATTTTGTATCTAGGGTTGGTTTTACTACGGTAGTAATCACTAAAGTCATACGATCATACATCTCATAAGCTATCGAGTCCTCATATTCAATTTTAATTAGACTACTTAAGGGACTTAAAACTGGGAAAATTCATGTTTTTAGAATGACAAAATCATTTCTATGACACCCTCTTATGTTGGAATGAAGAATATGCAAGACATATCGGTGTCAATTACTGTCGTTTTTATTCCAACTTTTTCTTATCTTTTTTGAGTTAATGAATGCTGGCATTGTTGGTCCTGTGAGTGAGTCAGATTCAACAATACATGTCGAAGATAAAATGGTAATAGAGCAAATATATCCAATACCACTCCAACTCTATTAACAGACCCCTTCTAAGTCATGTAAGGAATTGAAAGTCATATAGGGAAGTGTCAGAAACACAAACACTAGAAAGAGAGAGAAACCTGACTTTGAGCTTAAAGAGATGTGGTTCCTTAAGTTCAATAAAAGTTTGTTTTTAGTTAAGGAAAATCTACTTAATTGAAAGCTATGTTTTGAATAATTTACTTTCTTGATTACATTTCCTCCGTCCTCATAAAAGAGAGATTCGAGTGAGATACTGTGGTTTAAGGTAGGAAACGAAACAAATTTGTGTTGTGCTTTGGACCAATTTAGTCCTGGTTGAGGATTAGGCACCCCTAGAAAGTCAAATGCTACAAGAAAACCTAAGGTTCAGTGATGTTACGTCAAGGTAATGGTCTTTTATTTAAATTTCTTAATTACGGAGTATGGTGGACTTGTGATCATATAGTGTTTACTATTCATAATATAGTCAGTAACAAATGAATGGTAAGTGGATAAAGCTATTCAAAATATCTGTAAATACGTGGCCTACATTTCAGGCCCGCAATCAGAAAGCACGTATACTCTCAACCCTTTCTAAACGATGAAAACGCTCCCCTCTCCTACCCCTGAACCTCCTAACCCTAAACTCAAAAATCAATCCGCTCAGCCGCCGCCTCCTCCCGAATCCTCTCCGTCGCCTCCTCCTCCTGACCCCTCCCCACCACTGCCTCCAAAACAAGGCGTTCGGCCACTAACCCTAGCAACCCCATCACTTGCAAACCAAAACGGAAAATCTAACTCCAAAACCGCCGATTTAAGGATTTTTCAAGTGTCTTTTCAAGAAAAGGATGGATGTCTCTTTCGATTCAAGAAGAGCATCTCTATCCATCTCTGTGGAAGATCAAGAAAGAAGCCAACCTTCCTCAATCAAAAAAGAAAGAAGAAAAAAAGGAAAAAGACGTGGCTCCAGTCAAATCGAAGAAGATGGTGGTCACTGGGGAGGCGTCGGCAATGGAAGCAACCGGTTCTGGAGGGATTATCTCTCGGCGATTTTCATTGTTTCTGAATCTCATCTCGATCCTTCTCTCAAAAGGGATTCATGCCTTTGTTAGTATGCTCTTTGTTTTTAACATAAGCCTTGACTTATGGATGAATGATACATAATGGCTTTGGTGTTGTTCTTCCCTGCGAACAATCTGTTTTCTGAACCACTATGATATTGAATCTAGATTTTGAAAGAAACATAATCGAAAAAATGATACTGAAACTAGACTTCGAAAGAAGCATAACCTATATGTGGCGCAACCCAACCTTTCTTTTTCAATCGGAAAAACGAACTTGCGATCCTAATTTATAAAAACTCAGATATTACCTCTCCATTTGGTTGGATGTGGTTTCATAAAAAAATTGATCCTATAAAAATAAATTATATGAACTCAATTACTACCTATCTCAAACCCTGTAAACCGCGTAACTGGGTAAACTTCTTAGACTCCTTAATTTCAAAGTCTAGGCAAGGTGGTGAACCAATATGTCCAGCCAAGTACTTACGTTCAAGGATTTCGGAACATATAATCATAAAGGCTAATGAAAATAAGAAAAACATGAACCAATGTCACTTTTGCATCGATTCATGTACAAAGAGGCTAGCACCCACATTTAAACGAGAAAATGGTCCAAAATACCAAGTCCGTCTTTATGCTAAGAACAACATGGGCAAAGAACATGATTAAAGTTCAGAAAAAAACTATACAAGACCGGGTCAATAATGACCAAATTTGGTTGAACGAGGGTATAAGGTAAGGAACATAGGGCTTTTACCACCCAACACCAAATTATGTCAATGAAGATTGCATTTTGGAATTGTAGAGGGATGAGAAAGAAAAATTTCTGGACGGACTTGAATATAACCTGCAAAAACGAACACGTACAAATGATTATGCTAGCAGAACTCAAAACAAGTGTTGAGCCAGTGGAGGCTAACTGGAAAGGTGCAGGATTCGATAACATATGTTTCGTCCCGGCAGACGGACTATCCGGAGGGCTATGCCTTCTATGGAAAAGCTTTCAATTTTCAAGCGAGAAAATTGAAGTGACAAACATAGATAAGAGAATCATAACTATAGCACACAAAAATTTATTATCAAAATTTACAATGTCAGTCAATTTTATATATGCACCACCAAACGAACAACAAAAAGATGAATTCTGGAAAAAACTCATAGCCCAAATCAATACAAATAGCTACCCATCCATTCTTAACCCATCGGATAAAAAAGGTGGAGCACCCACACTAAGCAATAAATTTAGAAGACTGCAACATTTCGTCCAACAATGCAACATGACGGATCTACAAAAGGAAATGAATTTACATGGAGGAAACGAAAAGATGGAGAGAATAATATACTTGAAAAATTAGATCGGGCTATGGTGCACCCAGATATAATCCAAGCATATCCAGATATACACACATGGAACCATGCATTCACCACATCTAACCATTGTCGGATTTCGATTGAACTCTCCAACTCACTACGACAAATAAAAATAAACCCTTTCGATTTGAGCTTATGTGGACTCAAAGGAAGGATTGTGAAAACATTATTAAACAAACTTGGAGAACGCAATATCAAGGCACCCACATGTATAACTTTGTGAAGAAAATTAGCCTACTAAAGAACAAACTTAAAGTTTGGAGTAGAACAAGATTTGGAAATATTAATAGACAAGTCCGTGAGGTGGATGCGGAAATTGAAAAGCTGCAAATTCTATTATATAGGAACTTCTGCAGCACCACAAACACTAAACTAAACAGACTGACTACAAAAAGAGAATGTTTAATTGGATACCAACAACGATATTGGATTCAACGTGCTAAATCAAATTCGCTCAGCCTAGGAGACAAAAACACAAATTTTCATCATAGAAAAGCAACAGGAAGACGGAACCACAAGAACATAGTAAAAATTATTAAAAATGATGGAACAATACTAGCCACTGAAGAGGATATTACAAATGAATTCCTCCAAGACTATGAAACTAGATTCAAAGCCTCCCCCATAAATATATCTGAAATGCAAAGGCAACTTGAAGTCATCCAAAAGGAAATAACTGACGAAGAAAATACTGACTTGACGAAACCATTCACAAATGAAGAAATAAGAGATGCAATTTTTGACATTGGTAAAGATAAATCTCCAGGACCGGACGGAATGCCCGCAGGTTTCTTCCATAAATACTGGCACATCATAGGCCCATCAGTTTCTAGAGCTGTCAAAAGCTTTTACAGAACGGGGAAAATTCTAAAACAAATCAACCACACGTTCATTACTTTGATTCCAAAAGTGGATAACCCATCCGCGACAACTCATTATAGACCAATTAGCTTATGCTCAACAATATACAAAATCATAGCAAAGATCCTAACAGAAAGATTGAAAAAAATCATCCCAAAGCTCATACACCCGCTTCAGGGGGCATTCATACAAAAAAGATCAATACATGACAATATCCTAATAGCCCACGAAATTTTTCATGGATTCAAATCTAAGAAAGGAAAAGAAGGATATGTGGCTATTAAGTTAGACATGGAAAAAGCATATGATAGAATTGAATGGCATTTCATTATGCAAGTCCTCCAAAAGTTTGGCTTCTCGGATAAATTCACTAGATGGATTAAGGAATGCTTCTCGACGGTCTCATACTCACTTCTTATAAATGACAACCCAACTAAGATGTTTTTTCCTAAACGAGGTCTCAGACAAGGAGATCCTTTATCACCGCTACTGTTCAACCTAGGGGCTGAAGTACTAGCCAGAAACATCCAAAAAGCAAGCAATGAAAATCGAAAAAGCATTGGATTTCCAATCACAAAATCAGGAACTATTATTCCGTTCCTAGCATTCGCAGATAACATAATCATCTTTACCAAAGCAACGAATCCAGCATGCAGCCAAATAATTGAAGTTTTGTCAAAATATTGCCAAATTTCGGGCCAAAAAGTGAACTACCAGAAATCAGCCTTCCAAACAACTAATAATGTTGATAATGCAAGTAAAAGGATACTAGAACAAAACTTGGGAATAACCTCATGCACATGCTTGGAGAAATACTTAGGTTGTCCCATTATTAATGGCCGTGTGAACAAGTCTACATTCGAAGACATCATTGCGAGATCAAGACAACAACTAACCAAGTGGAAGGCTACATCCCTTTCCCAAGAAGGCAAAATTGTACTAATTAAAGCAAACCTTAATGCAAAACCAAGTTATATAATGCAAAGCTTCATGCTACCAACGGCCATACACAAGGAACTAGATCAAATAAATAGGCAATTCTTTTGAAATAAAGGTCCAAATTTCCATCCCCTGATAAGTTGGGACAAAATATGCAAACCAAAGGCAGAAGGAGGTATAGGAATCACAAAAGCGGAAGATATGAACAAGGCCCTACAAATGAAATTACTATGGAAAATAATGGCAGAATCAGACAACATTTGGGTCAAAATAGTACAAGAGAAATACTTGAAAGGAGACAATATATGGTCCTATAAAATGAAAAACAATACCTCATGGCAATGGAAACAACTGATGAAATTACGACCAGATTTTAAAAAAGGGTTTATGTGGCGAGTAGGTGATGGAAAGACAATTAGGCTATGGAAAGATCCTTGGATCTCTGAAAGCCCATTACAACAACATGCTTCAAGTACACAAACAATAAATGAAAAGGACACCGTAAGCATGCTAATGACAAACAATAAATGGGACCAATCAAAAATATCGAACATTCTCGAACCGCTCATACCACAAAACATGATTAACCAAATCTTAGGGTATCCCCTACCCATTCACAACATACAAGACAAGTTGTATTGGGGCCCTAGCAAAGACGGATGGTTCTCCACAAAATCAGCATTGGAACTCTTCTACAAACAAAGAGGCATCAACCTAGTTAATAACTCGTGGATCTGGAACCTCAACACAATGCCGAAAGTTAAAAATTTTCTATGGAAACTATCTATAGATGGATTACCAACTAAAGAAAATCTAGAAAAACAAAAAGTATCGGTACCAATGAACTGTGCACTATGTCAACACCCGTATGAAACTGCAAAACACCTTTTCTTCAGATGTCCAATCACCATTAATAACATAATGAACGTATCGGCAAAGAACTACTTAAACAATATCGACATCTCTGGAATGAAAATAGCGGAAATTATGTCTCTCATTCATAACAATCTAGATGATAGAAACTTTATTCAACTTTCTGTCATCTGGTGGAATATTTGGTTTATGAGGAACAAAAGCATCTTTGAAAATAAACCCATAATGGATATCCGACATGAGGCAGCCAAACAAATCCATGAGTGGAATAGCGCGGCTGAAATAAACATGATGTTGAAGACAAAGAAAATAAATAAGAGAAAAAGGAAAAAATTACAATGGATAAAACTAGCAGAGGACAGCCTAAAACTGAACTTTGATGGATCAAAAAAGAGTAATGACCACGGCTCTTTTGGCTATATTCTTAGAAACCACCAAGCAAAAACAATTGCTTTTGAATATGGACAATGTGGATATACATCTGTCCTTCATGCAGAAACATTTGCACTTAGAAAAGGAATTTTGAAGGCAAAAGAAATGAAAATAAAGAACATAGAAATTGAAGGAGATAATTTAACAATTATTAACGCAATAAACAAAGTATGGAAACCACCTTGGGAAATTGAATTGATCATTTCAGATATTTCACTTATTTTGTCTGATTTTTCGCAGGTTATGGTCAACCACGTTTTCAGAGAAGTCAATGGCATTGCGGATAAGTTCACAGCTTTAGGCCAAGACAACTCTGCAGCAGGAGGAGAAGTCATACCACAAGAAGTCGATAGTCTTATCCGAAAGGATGCCATAGGATGGTTATGTAATAGATAATGACCATGCCTAGATGCTTACCCATGTATTCAAAAAATAATAATAATAATATAGTCAGTAAACTATGGTAGGAAGTATCACGTAAAGTCCATAAATTAATTAAATTAAGTGTGTCAGTTTAGATGTATTTGTGAAATACATAGAGTTGTGGCTAAAATATATAATTTGATAAAAAGTAGGGACAAAAATTAAAAAGTGAAGATTAAAAAACCCAATCGTTGAATATATTTGAGGTGCAATTATAAGAGGCCTAAATATATTGCACATGTTTAAGGTTTTGTCTACTTACCTATGACAATTACCCATGAAACCAAACTATCTGCATCATATTGATGTACTTGTAAAACTGTTCCCCAACAAGACATCACCAAATTGAAAGCACAATACAATCAATCATACCCATTAACCCCCTCAGCATCATCATTATTCCACCACTGTCCAGTGTCCCCTACCCTCCCTTGATCAAACCAAAATATATACACTTTAGCAGCTGCGCAATTTTATCTAACTAACACATAATATTAACAATGATGAGCAAGAACAAGTCTTACAACAAAACCAATAAACATAAATCTACTGTCCTTCAGTTCTACTGATAGTAATTGTTCAGCAAAGACGAAGAACTGTCTTTGTTCTCATCAGCTATTGATGTTTCATTTAACAACTGAAGAAGTGACATCAAGACTTGCATTCTTGTTACATTTCTATTTGCCTGCATAAGTATTGTACACAAATAATGTAAGTTTATTCTAAATTATAATAATGAGATTTGAAGACTGTATCTTTATACCTCAACAATGAAATGTGCCCATACTTTGTCACCGCGAGATTCTACCACGCCCTTCAGGATTGTCAAGCCAAAGCTTCGAATCAAATCAGCTATCTCCAGAAATAATCCTTGCTCTTCACATAGCATCTAGTGATATACATACAATTCAGTCCATATTATAAGATTAACATATGAAATTCACTAAACAAAGATTATTGAAGCTCATCTAATACCTCAATTAGCATTTGACCTGAGTTTCCAAGATCTTCAACTACAACCGGGTTTTGACCTCCCACATCGATTGCCCATGCAGCTGAACCATTAATCCCTCCAATGTCATTGTCCCTCCGAGCCTGGCCAACCTTATTCAAGAATCATATTAAGATAACAAAATGTCCTTTTTCTATAACTTTTGGTAGTAGAGTCGAGAAATTTATTGATAAAAGATACAACATTTAAACAATCAAATTTATATACAAGATTACAGGGGACAATTAGTTAGAAAAAAATTAGAGGACGGAAAACACTACAATAATTAAGAAAGGAAAAAAGATAAAGGATGATTTGCGTAAATAGCCTCTTGTGTTAAATGTTTTTAGTGTTTGTATTCCTTCAATAATTTTTGAACAAAATGTCCTTTTTTACAAGATTTGATACATGAAACTGATTTATAAAAAATACAAGAATTTACAAGTTTAGATAAAAAATATGTAAATTTATTTTACAAGAATTTACAATCAATTTTGTATATAAGAATGTAACACTGAAAGGGATGATTAGTTAAAAAATTAAGAAAGGTGTTAGCACCTCCAATTTTCTCAAAGATAAACTTTCTCAAAAGATAAACTGATCGAGTTTCTGTTTGATATCATAGCTAAAACATCAAACTTTTAACTTACCTTGAACTCGTCGACTTGCTTCAGTTTATCACCATACTGCATAACTCCTTGCATAAAAAGCATATGCTTAATGGCACGATCCAACAATGAGTCAATGCTACACTGCTTAAACACCAGACAAACTCATCATAAAACAAAACAATGAAAAAGATTGAATCTTTGATAATTTTGAACTCCTGTTGAATAATACCTTTGCACCATTAGGAATAATCTCTCTCAACTCCTTAATACGATCTTGAATCATTTGGCGATCTTTAGGCCTTGGTCGTGTGCTTTCTCCTGGTCTAGCTCTCTTCTTCGTGCTCTTAGATGATTCCTCGGCCCTCTCAGACTGAGCTGCAATACAACTCTGAGAAGATAATCCATCACTGATACTACATTTACCAGTTCTGTTGCTGAAGATTTGGTCCAAACCCAATTGAGAAAACAAACCATTATTTGTCCCCACAGATGAATCTTTAACAATAGAACCCATGTTCTTGTTATTTACCATTGGAGCCATAAAAATATCTTCTAATGACCCTTCTCTTGTATGATTACCAGTAAAGACATTGGAAATATCATCATTAAGAACAGATTCTAACCCGGTTTCACAAACCCACCGGAGAATATCATCATCTGTTTGGTACTGTTGTGGAAAATCAGTTGAGTTGAAATTCAGTAAACTATTTGGATTGTCAAAAGAGGTATTTGGATCGGACCACATCTGACTACCAATAAGATCAATGGAGTCAATGTTTAAGGATGAGAAATTATTCTCTGATGAGATAAATCCATCAAAGATATTCATCTCCCTGCAATTTATAAACAAGATTAGATAAACCATTTTTTTTATGAACTAGGTAGAGAAGATTAATGGTATGTACCTTAATTTCTGAGAGGAAATTGAAAATAAATTCAGAATATTCTTCCTGTCAAATACAAGAACAAAAAAAAAACTAAAGTGAGATAATCAGTTGGTCTAAAATATTCTTGCAAAAATATGTATGAGCATCCAAACCACTAGCATTCTTCTAGGCATGACCCAGAAATGAATTGACGAGAAAAGTGAATTTTTGCAGATGTAAATGGGTAAAACAGAGAAATAAAAACAAGTGAAGAATCTCATTTCAAAGGAGAAGTTAAAATAGAAAATCCAAAAATAAAAAACAAATTTGGATCTTGAGCAGTATTTGTCATTAATCTGCTGTAGAATTCATAATTTCACAACCAGACGCAAAATAGTAGAAACAGTAGCAAGAAAGTACATCGAGAAACAATGTAAAAACCCAGTAATTGATGAAGATTGTACTCATTATCCATTAAAAACTGAACATTTTCATCAATATATAAGATAACAAGAAGGAAAAGGGTTAGGGTTTGAAGGTAAACTAACAATGGGTGATAAAATTACTTAGTACCTTGTTGAATCTCTGTTTCTTAACTACTTTCCCTTTATAAACCCACCAATTCTGAAACTTGAAGAAGGAAGACTAGGGGACAAAAGAAGGAAAAAGAGAAAAGGGATATAGAAGAGTTCTTGAACAGAGGAACAAGGGTAAGAAGGGTTCAGAGCTGGCATTAATAATGGTGGAGAGCAGGAATCATAAATTAACAGCGAGTGTACAGGGGGGAAAAGAAAACAAAACCCTTTTCCCAAGAACCCATGAATTCCTGATTTTCAGTGCATATGAGAGGAAAATTACTACCACAGCAACATGTGTTTTTTCCAGATTATGCAGAAGAAGCAGAGAAATTAATGTGAAGATTATACTAGTAGAGATGGATATTGATGTGGGATCTGATTCAAGCATATGAGGGAGAATAGGCTATATGGATGGAGTATAAGCCAATCACCAAAAGGGCGGTTTTTATAAAATCATTTTGCTGAAAATAAATAAATAAATATATATTAATAAACTTTATTTAGCAATTGTTCTATGTATTTCCATGTGATGATCTTGTGTCTTATAACGAAATTTTGAAGAATCGAGCCTTTAAAATAGAATGATAATAGAGTAAAAATTATATCGAGTTAGAAGTGAGGCGGACAACAAGTTGTGCCGCAAATCCTTTTTGAATAGCAAAATCAATAATCTTAAACATTACATATAAAGACTTAGGTGACACAACATTACCATGCAAGATCCGTTGCTCCCTCTCGAGAATCTCAACGACAATGGGTGCAAGAAAACCAAACGTATTAAAAGCAAAAGGAAAAAATACATGTTGGTTTTCAATACAAGCCCTTTCATGTTTAGCCACTTTCGTAGAGGCCGCGTTGAGAGTCGTCTTACCCACCACAAAAAGCCCGTTACCCAAGCCAACCAAAGGAGGGAATATTGTCAAATCAATACAAGCATGTTTTCCACCCACTCATCCAAACACTAACACATCTACGAGGCTCAACGTAGACTTTCCTTCACACAGATTAGTCAAGAAGGTTTGGGTTAATCTTTAATTCAACCTTCAAGTTGATTTCTTATAATACTTTGAGGAGCATATCATAAAGACGTATGAAAAGAACAAACTTTCCCTTAAAGAAAAAATTTGAGAATTATGATGGAAGAATTACTAGTATTGCTGATATGTGGACCGCATCACACCAAAAGAAGAAAGTTATAGCCATTGCAACTCATTTTATCGATGAACAATGGATGTTGCACAACAAAACTTTGAGGTATGCTCTATACTTTATAACTTTATCGTTGATATCATGATTTATTGTGTATGTGCACTGTCTACGCACAAAAGAAGTAGTTTTATCTCAAACTTTGCTTGAATGTTTGAACACGTATAACATTAATAAGAAGGCTCCATTTGTTGTTAGTGGATAATTGTTGTACAATAACGGCGTGCTAGTAACATCTACTTATTGTTTAATTTTTATTTATTTATTAAATTTTACTTTCCTATAGTTATTAAAATATGAAAAATTGTATACCTTAATTATCATTTTATCAACTCAAAAATGAAAGTCATCCAAATGAAAAACTTATATTTAATTTTTTTATAAAAGGTTATCAATAAAAGGAAAATTAACTCAAAATAATAATGCATTAACTATCGACATTGAATAAAATAATACCAACTTTTAAGATTAAATAGGAGCGATATAAATTAACTATCATCGTATTTATCAAAAGTAACACGACTTGTTTTTCAAACAACAATTATAGCTTTGGCGATGACAGAAAAATACATTTTTTTCATTTATCAAAAGATTAGGATGGGTGGGTGACGTGAATTTTATTTATTAAAATATTATTTAATATGCTAAAATGTAAATAAAGTGAATTTATTTTTTATTTTATAAAAATAATATATTTTTCTTATAAAGTTTAGGAAACTTTTTTGAATATATTTTTATCAATGTAATTTTCTGAATTTTGTATACAATGAATTTTTTAATAAAATTTGTAAAAATAAATTGAATTTTCTTTTAAAACTCATCTTTTAACTTAATTCCGAAAACTTTTTTTTATCGATTATGTTATAAAGTAATTTTTATTTAAATATATAAAAAAAAATTCCAAAGAATATTTTCTAGAAACATTCAAAAGAAAGTTTTCTTTTAATTTTTTGTATACTTTTTTTTGGAATTTTTCATATTTTATTTAATTTTTAATAAATTATTTTTTTTACATAATCAATAATTTTTATTTATTTAATAATTAATATAAAAGATGAAATATAATGAGAAAATTCGATTGTTTTGTAAAAAGTTAAAAAATAAATAATATCAATTTTATATAAAATTCTAAAAATTCATACGATAAAAAAAATCGTAAAAAATTTCCAAAACTGTTTTCTTAAAAACAATAATTTTAAAAAATATCAACATTTTACATTATTATATAAATTGTTAGCATTTTGAATAATATTGATTTATTTTATTAATAAATAAAATCCACATCAACCACATTATCCTAATTTTTTAATGACATGTGAAAAAAATATGTTTTTATGTTAAAATTATTGCAGGAAAAACAAGTCGTATTACGTTTAGAATATACAATAATAGTGTATCGCTCCTAGTTATTTTTACTGTTGGTATTATTTTGAATTTACGGTTTATAGTTAGTATTAAATTGGGTTATTTTTCTTAAATAAAAAGGAAAATAACTAATAATGATGTTTATACAAAAAATTAATACCTTTTTTATAATTTCAAAAATTATAAACTAACTTATAAATCAAAAATAATTTAAACTTTACGAACTATGAGAAAATAAAAGACCGGTCATCAATTCATAGCTGGTATGTCAACCATCCCTTTTGATGGGAGCTTCAACTTCTAATGTCAGCGGTTTTGTAAATTTCAAAAAGTTGAAGTTAAAATTTTGTAATTTTAAGAAGGCTAGTGAAAAAAAATTTAAGGGCATTTTTTTGGTTTAAATTTTTTGTTCTATTTGTTATAATTTCTTGTACTGATGGTGCATACAATTTAATGAGAAAAAATTACTTTGTTAGTTCAAATTTTAGTTCAAAATTTATATACTATCGGTTTAAATATTTTATATTGTTAATTCATGGATTTTTTTTGTTTTACTTATTAGTTTTTTACTAGATATGTTTTATGCGCTTTTCACTTGTAAATGTTTGAACTAATAAAACATAAGGTTTGAACTAACGGAACACAATGTTTGAACTAATAATATCAAAAATATGAACTAAAATTTGTACCATTATACCATTAACAAAACTCATGTTCACTTCGCCTTTCTAAGTCAAGTAATGGCGACCCGCCGAAGACCGAAGCCTCCTAACATATTGACGAAGACTTTTGAACGGAGGGTTCGGTCAGTAGAGAGGACGACTTTGCCGTCTTGATAGGAAATTCGCATAATTCTCTTTCTCAAACTGAAAATGAGTCACATTAAAAGTAAACGTAGCGAAAGCGGGTGAAAAAAGTAAGAGTAGCATGTAATATTTATGATGTCCCCTGGATTGTAGCCAGGGATCGTCAACAAACTTTAGCTATTCGTTGAATTCTTGAAGCACTTCTACTAAACTATTCCCGCTGATACAAGGTCAGTAAGGGTATGTAAAATGTTCAAGACAAGATAAAAATAGTCACTAGCATAGCCATCCATACATGGTAAGGTCTTTCAAAACATCACATAAAAGCATTAGATCCCCAGCCGGGTCTCCAATTGCCTTTTCTTTTGAATCAAACAAAGTAAGTATTAAGGTGGTGTAAGCTACTTTTTTTGGTTATAAGGGGGTGTAAGCTACTTTTATTCTAAGGGAAACCGAAGAACCAACCTTTAGTCAATATGAGTCCTACTTTGCAGGAGTGATTTAAGTAATATTTATGAAACACAAATTTTATATTCCTACTGCATATATTACTTTGAATTTATGGAGAGAAAAAAATTGTAAAAATGTATGAATCATCCTCCAATATAATTTGAACAAACATAACAAAAATTTAAAGGAAATGTACAAAAACTCTAAACAAGAAAAAAAAAGAAGAGTACGGTCAAAGAAAAAATGAACCGTGTCAATATAGCAACACTTCGTATTGAAATAACCACTCTCTAACATAAATTCTCCCTTGACTTATCTATATACTCTAAAATAACTAATATTTCGTCCATGTGTTTGCGTCCTAAGACCAACCACTCGCTAACATAAATTCTCCCTCGACGGATTTGTAGCCTTTAATGCATATATTTTTAAATAGACGTTGATACCGATCAATGTTGTGTGAATTTGAGGAATATACGTACATACATTAACTAGACTGCAGTTATTGTGTATCATTAAATTAATTATCTTTATCAATATTGTGCTGAATAGATGGTTGAAATTATGACAAAAATAATAGACGATCACAAAATCTATCATTATTTGTTAATTTTTTTCAAAGAAAATTTTAAACATTGTATTTTTCTTGGTGTACAATTTCATATTTCCTATTGTGCATAGAGTTTGTAAGTGTGATACTATATTAATTTAAAAGTAATAAGTAATAACTACAATCAAGTTTATAACCTTTAATACATATATTTTTTTGTTAAATAGATGTTGATACCCATCAATGTTGTGTGAATTAGAGGAATATACGTACATACATTAGCTAGATAGCAGTTATTGTATATCATCAAGTTAATTATCTTTATCAATATTGTATTGAATAGATGGTTAAAATTATGACAAAAATAATATACGATCTAAAATTTAAAGAAAAAAAAAAGGAGTTGTGGCAGAAATAATCACACAAACTTTACTTGAAATAAATAATATCTAAAAATTTAAAGCAACATTCTATCCATCTGTATAAGTATATTAAACAGTGGAATAATGGGTTTATCAAATGAATAGATAAGCCATCTCATCATTATCATTTCAATAATATTAATATATATATATATATATATATATATATATATATATTATACCAATATTTACATATATTGTACTATGATAAATAAAATCTTTTAAGATGCACTATAATACATTTTATCAAGAAAATTTTACAAGATTATCTTTATAATGAATTATATAAAAATAATTTATTCTTGGAGTTTATAGACAGAGGATTTTATCATCCTTTTTAAACAATTTTTTTTATAAAGGCATTACTTAAATATTGTACTTATCATAAAAAGAATAAAAAAATATTTTATTTATTAATTATTTACAAATAGATGATAAAAACTACTAAGTTGATGTGTTATTTTCACTATTAAGAGGTTATATTATTATTCACATAAAAAAAAGTATAAACTTTTAATTTTGCAATTTTTTTTTGTAAAGTGTGTTTCATGTTTTTAATATAATTAATTCACGTCTACAAAAAAATAAAATTAACTCCCATCCTTGATGCAATTTATTAAAAAATAAATAAAAATAAAAATCCTTTTTTGCATGTTATAATAACATGGTGGTACATAAATTTGGCAGTCAAAAAAGCAATTGTGGAACAAACACAAATTTGAAGACACCATCTCCAACGTGTAGTTGAGGCGAGAGTACGTATAATGAAGTGAATGTGGAACTCCAAGAAGAAGAAGAGGGTTATCCAATATCATCGAGCACAAAGCCCGGTCAAAAAGATTTCCCCTTTTGATAATAATGACATTCATCATAGATACGGCATGGCTTAGCCATGGCCGGCGATAATCAGCTTACCTATCTAGCTACCTAGATCATGCATAAGTTCCCATCAGCTGCTTACGTAATCTTTCATCACCATTCACCATACCTACAATTTTAATGGTTTATGCCCAACCAAGTTTGACTGTCTTTTGGACCGATCTATTGCTCTCCTCATGAGTTATTCGGTTTCGGTTCGATTTTATCCGAAACTAGATCGAGTTTGAGCTCTCAGTGATTCAAAATAACTCGACCCACTTAAACAATGTAAGCATAATAATAATAATGCATTTGTCGTAAGATTAAGTAAATGAAATTGAATAAAAATAATGATTTAAATGAAGAATTAAGGAGATGAATATGAAAATATGTGAAATGAGTTTGGTAAAATGAATATGATTGTGGTTAAGATTACGAAAATATATGTTTTTTTTCTTGTTTTAGATGAAAAAGGAAGAGGGGTAAAAATGAGATTTTAGACTTAATAATCATTATAATCGAAGTTTAGATTCCACAATTTTCATAATCTAATTCCATTATTAATCTCCATAATCTAACCCTCTTCATCTCCTTCCCCAATTTTCTTATCAAACGATTTTAATTGTCTAAATTTATTTATGTACTAAACTGAACCTTAGATGAAGAATTAAGGAGATAAAATCGTTTAATAAGATGAATATGAAAATAAGTGAAATTAGTGTTCATTTTTTTAGTTAAATAAATATAATTATAGGTAAAATTATAATAAAGGGTATTAAATAAATTTTGGTTTAAATAAAGCAAGTGAAAGAAAAGGAAGAATGGATATTTTAGACTCAATCACCCTTATAATCGAAGTTAGATCGGATTACAAAACTCCGTTATCTCATTCCTAATCTCCATTCCTCATTTTATTCTGTCCCTTACTAAACAAACGAGATTAAAATACTTATTTTCTCCTATTTATCAATACAATCTTCAGTTTCTTAATTTTCAGCCTCCAAACGCAGTCAATATTGAACACGAAACAAATCTTTTGAAAAATGTATGTAAGTTGCACAAGGGTCTTTACTTTGATAGTTTTGGGTGTGCCTTAGAGCAAATTATTAACACTCAAATTAATCATCTTAAAAAACACTTAAACATCAAGTTTCACAACTAAGTAGACCATGTGATGTAATAATTAGCGAGCACAGGGAACGTAGAGTGATGGTGGTGGTGGCGAGATACCGGCGGCGGGAATAACAAGATATTAAAAGACATAAAAACTCGCCGGAGAATATTTACAGTCAAATTGTCCTTTCGTCATCGGGGAGCTCAATATTATACTCCTTGGTAATATGAATCAAACAGTGTGCACAACAGTAGCTCCCATCAAGCATCAATCTATTAATAATTTAAAATAAAAAAGGGATTATGGGGAGACCCGTTGTGTAGGGTTTCAAGGGTTCATCTCCTGCTACCATTCTCTGCCATTCCATATGTTGTTGCCCTTTTTTCTGTTTTGTTTCCTTATTCCAGAATTATTTGTGCACCGATACTATACAAACTTTGATAATTGGGATCTACGATTACGAAACTTCAATATAGAGTATAGACCACGGACCTTCAACTCTCTCCCGGTTTCTTTTTACAAAAATACTACTTTAATGTCAATATTTTACATCAAAAGTGAAAATATACGAATTTGAAAATATATTATATTATAACTAGTTTAATATATATTATATTATAATTAGTTTAATATCCTATTATGTCATTAGTTAAAGATCACACAATAAGTCCCATTAGTTAGTTTAACAACGAGTTTTCGTATACGATCTTGCAACAAGTAACACGGCGAAAATCGTAAAAAAAAACCCTCAACCTCGAAGCATCTTGTTCTAGCATAAGGTTAGACTCATATTCATTGATTACGAACCGTCCTCAATGAGATGGAGAATTTTGAACCTCCTATTAAGACTTTTGGGTCCTTTATCTTTCTGAATTTAGGCCCGGCTCAGCAGCCTGCGGAGATGGTCCTTTTAAGTAGATGACTTGTCGGGATGTCGTAGTGAGACTTCTTTGGGAAAAAAAAAACTTGAATAACTTCGTTTTTTGAAGGAATCATCATTTTCTATCAGAAAGGCCATGTCGTTTACAATCTCGGCGTATTTTGGATGTTTGAAGGGGGCCACTGATTTGTTTTTGATCAGAGCATCAAACAACGCAACCCGGTTCTACTACTATTTATTTGAAATATTTACAAACCCACTTCATATATGCAACAACATAACAACAATATGATTACTTGGGTTGCATATCTAGGTGATTTGAACTTCCTCTAAAAAGGTGAGTCGATTTATTCATTGGAGGGGTCGTTGATAGGTAATCTAAATCTGAAGGCTCAAGAAAGTGCCTAAATACAAGGTTTTACCCCAAGAGTATTCACGTGCAATTCTTAACAAATTCTTATTGATTTCCTTCGCTTTGGTGCTTGCCTTTTTTTTCCTATTGTATATCACATTAACCGCCTCTTTGTTATTCACATTTTCATTTCTAAGTGTTTTTTTACATGGTTGTCTTTGGTTCTCTTCTCTTGACGGTATGTCCATTTATTTTTATGGTCATTCGATATATTAAACATGTTTAGTGTATTGAATCCATCTATTTCCATTATAAAAAATAATATGACATTAGAAACTTTTAAGAATCTACATCACAAAACTGTACAGTAACAATATTTTCGGGACTAGTTAATATGATAAAAGGGTGGGATATCAACCAAGGTTTGAAACCCACCGAATACAATTCTAAATTATAAGGAAAAAATAATTTTAAGTATAAAATTTTTCGGTTTTAGGCCGTTACCATATACATTAGCCTTAGTTACAATTAAATGACTTTCTTACTTATAAAGACATACTTTGTTAAATAAAAAGCATAAACACCTACTTTGTACTCATATAGTCAAAATAAGTCAATTTTTCCCAATTGTTTTACGGAATGCATAAGTACACGGCGATGGAATTAACAAACGCACGACGATTTCGGGAACCGTGACCTTAATAGAACATCCACGGTCACGGTTTTCTGGAACCGTGACGGT
Source organism: Fagopyrum tataricum (assembly GCA_002319775.1). Classification (NCBI taxonomy): domain Eukaryota; kingdom Viridiplantae; phylum Streptophyta; class Magnoliopsida; order Caryophyllales; family Polygonaceae; genus Fagopyrum; species Fagopyrum tataricum. Next base: position 15,104,160 of record CM008282.1, on the reverse strand, counting down.
CACCGTTCTTAGAACCGTGGTTGTTCCAAACTCTACAAAACCACGGTTTGGAACTAGTGGCTGTCACGCAAAAATCGAAAGACGAAAACATGGAGAAGACGAAATCGGAGAAAGACGAAGGGGAATCGATCAATTGAAAGAGCGGAATCGAAAGCTGAAAGACAATGGATCAAGGTGGTGACGGAAGATGCCCCTTTGACAAGCAGAAACACGATGCGAGGGAGGTAAAGTTATAAGTTTTTTCGGTTACGAGTTTTTACGATTGTTTTTAAGATAAATTAGGTTTGAATTGAGTAGTTTAGGTTGAAATTGAGTAGATTACATTAGTATAGGACTGATCGGAACCGAAATCAAATATGGAACGCTTTGAACGTACGCGTACAATGACGTTCGTTCGAGGAAGATGAACAATGGCGGCCACAACCACAATTTCCGGAACAATAGTGCCATTGTTCTTGTAAATGCATTATGAATTAAGTTGAATTAAATTGAATTAAACTAAATAAAATTGAATTAAGTCGAATTAAACTGCATTACATTGAATTTATTTTAATAAAACTGATTTAAAATTGATTGAAATGTATTAAATTAAGTTTTAATAAATTGTATTAAATTGTACTAAATTAAATTTAATTATATGTGGGTATATTAAACATAATTAAAATAAGTTATATTTAATTTAATTAAAAATATGACATTAATTAATATTAATTAAATTAAAATTATTTTTAAAAATATGTAATTGATATTAGCGTAAGATTACTTAGTATAATTAATATTAATTAAATTAAATTTAGTTTAATAAAATATTTAATTGATATAATTATATAATTAATTAAATTCAAACAAGTGTAGATATTAGAGGGGATACGATTTGGCTCATAAAGCCCACACAAATGCTCAAGTTAAGCGACTTAGAGTGCAAACACCAGGCCACTTGAACCGTCATCTTCGGATCCATCTTCAGGTGTCCGACATGTAGATTTATCCGACCTTGCATATGACAGTGAGGATGAGAAGACGGTTGGTCAGACTTCTACTACATAACCAGAGTTCCCACTTGAGGATGTAACTCTTGCCCCACTTGAGAATGTGACTCATGATGCACAGTATGTAGATATACCAGCTGAGGAGAATGCGAATTTAGCAGCTTAGGAGCATGTAGATTTACTAGTTGAGCAACATGCAAATATCACAGCAGACGAGTATAGAGATATTCCATATGATGACCATGTCGATGATGCTTTTTATCCTGGTCGATCGAGGACACGTTGTTGCTGACACGGAGAAACCCTTGACTGAGGAGGTGTTGACATGCTATGTTGGTCACCAGACACACGGTGTTTGGATGAGCGAGGTAGATAATTGGATCATACTTCTAACAAATTATCTTATAGTATAAATTAATGAAATGTTTCATTGAATGTAAATCTGTTTATGAAGGAGGATTTCAAGAAGCTGATTACAACACCCAGGCGGTTGGCGAACACTAGTCATTTGAGTAGATGGATATCATACAAGGATATAGAGGACCCCAAATCTCTGTTTCGTCTCGCATCATAGAGTCGTCTGACTAATCTACTCGATATTTCGTTCGCTGGTGTTGATCATACCCTTATCCACATATTTTTATAGAGATGGAATTATGAGACCAATAGTTTTCACCTACCTTGGGGTACGGTGAGATGATCAATACTATCCACGACATTTCTATTATCATGTGCTTGAGAATTAATGGGGATGCTCTGTTGACACAGCTCAACACCCACTTGGTTCTCTCCTTGTGGGAGATCCCGAGTTCGTGGATGGGTTGACCCTAAACCATGCTCAAACCCACTTGGTTCTCTCCTTGTTGAACGCAATGACAAGGCTTATTTCCTAAGGTCGTTATTATAAGCTTATCAAGTTAAATCCGAACTTAATACTAACCAATGTATAGTGATTAAGTAAGGGTCGAACCCAAGGGAGTTGAACAAGTTTCTATTCAATTTTAGTTATTGATTTGGTAACAAAGAGGGGGGGGGGGATTTGGATTGTTTAAAACAAGACAAAGACAATTATAATGTTGGTGAAAACAAGATTGATTTAAGAACTACACTAGGTAGGATCTTAGCATACATATAAATTGGTTGGTTCTTTTTAGAAGTATTCAATATTTGTTCTCATCTTGATCGTATTTATGCATTAAGCCAACCGGCATTAACACAACTTAACTAGTTTATTAATCCGTAAACCTACAAGATTAAACCACTAATTAGCATTCTACCAAAGATAAAGAGATAAATAAAAGATAAACAACCCGTTAATCTTATTATGTAGTTAAATTCCTTTCCCTTAAATAATCACAACCAGTTTTTACCTAAGGGTTTGCTACTAGATTAAGGACCCGAACCCGGAATCAATTAATCCTAGCCTTTTGCATGCAATTATACAACTTAGGTGATCAAACTAAGTAGAAAATAAACATGCAAACTAAGTTAAATACAAGGAATATAACACAAAATATATTGAATAAAACTTCTATTTAAAAAGAACTTACAACCACTTTATAATGCAGCTTCAATCCACCCAATGTAGCCAAGGGAGTTTAGAAACTCATTACAAAGAACACTATGAATATAGAGGTTTTTGTGTGGAAAATGAGATGAAAATACCTATAGCCAATGGCTCTATTTATACTACAAAATGCATTAAAAAGGAGTAAAGAGGTTGTGCTAACAGCCACCATTAAGGGTGAATTAAAGTGGTTGCAGACAGCCACAATAATGTCCTTAAAGTCGTCGAAAACAGCCGAGTAAAAGCCTCTGACGCTAACCCGCACCCGCGGCCAAGGGCGCCGCGGGGGCGGTTTAGGCAAAAACGTTCCAACTTCTTCTTGGCCGCGGGGCGGCTCGTCATACCCGCGGGGGCGGGTCCTTGAATGCTCTTGAAACGTCTGACTCTTTAACTTCGTAACGCTTCTGGTGAGAATCCGCAGGGGCGGCGCAGAGTTACCGCGGGGGCGGTGACACTGGATCTTCGGCTTCACAAGGCCGCTGGCATGGCCGCAGGCAAGGGCGCTGGGGCGCCGTCTTCGCTTCGTCAGACTGGGTCACCGCAGGGGCGGACAGGGTTGGCCGCGGGGGCGGTGACATGTCTCTTCATGGCCGCGGGCGAAGACGCGGCTGCGGCTCTCGGTGGTGGTCTTCATGGTTGACACCGCAGGGGCGGACTGGAGAGTCCGCGGGGGCGGTGACAGGCTTGTCTTGGCCGCGGGCGTTGACGCAGGCAGCGGCACTCATCTGTGTTGTCACCGCGGGGGCGGTGACAAGTTGTCTTCGGTCGCTGGTGAAGCCGCTGGCTGCGGCGCTGGAAATGAGTGTCACCGTTGGGGTGGTGACACTGCTCCGCGGGGGCGGTGTGCACCAGAATCTGAACTTCGATGATTTTTCTTCAACTCCTAAGTATTGCTAATACCTTCTTTTGCTTCAATTTGAATCTTTTATCTGGATCACAGTATTAGCAATATAAACTGACTCAAAAACATAAAAACGACTCTAAAAGCTACCTAAAATGATAGTGATTCCATCACCTATCAAACTCCCCCATACTTAGACTCTTTACTCGTCCCGAGTAAACAACACATCAAACAATTCAGCTTACAAGCCTCAGGAAGTATGGCGTAGTATAAAAGATGAGGAACAAAAGAGAAAAAAAATAAGCAAAGAAAATGAGATAAAAGAAAAAGAAAAGAGAAGGAAATATGAGAAAATGTGAGAAAAACTACCATCCTTATTGCTCCAAGAGTGACCTATCCGGACATCTTCCTTATGACTCCCCTTCTTATGTCGCCAACGCCGGAAGGAGAACCTACACTCGATATCGCTCATTTTGCCAAGGAGCCCTTTCGGGTTTTCACCTTGCCACTCTTCTTTTTTTTTTTTTTTCATTGATGATCTCACCAAAAGTCTCACCTCCCTCAAGTCCAATTTTGCACCAACCTAGAGTTGGTCGGACTACCTTCTTTTTACCAAAACCGCCCTTTCGGGTTTTCGGTTTATCCAAGGATTTCCTTGCCTTTTTCTCAATTCTTTTGGCTTTTTCTCTCTGTTTTTTTTTTTTCTTTGAAATGAATTACAAAGCTGAATTTAAATCAAATTCAAATGACTAGAAAAATTAAACAAACTCAAAAAAACATACATGATAAATACCCTCCCCCATACTTGAAGAACGCTTTGCCCTCAAAGTGTGAAAATGAAAGCAAAGATAATAAATGGAGAAGGGCAAGAGATGTGGCTCACTAGTGGGATGGTCCAGCTGGACCATCCGGACCGTGCTCCGGAGGATACGGGAAGTGGCTGAAAAAGTGCTCATGACGCTGGTACAAGCCGTCAAGGCGGGCCTGCTGTGCGTCCATCCTCGCCGCGTAAGAGGTCTCAAAGTTGGCTTGCCAAGCCAACTGCTGAGCCTCCATCCTCCTCTCAAAATCTGCCTGCCACGCCTGCTGCTGCTCGAGCATAGTCGTCTGGTAGCCGGTCTGCCACTGCTGATGCTGCGTGGTCAGAGCCGCCATCTGAGCGAGCAGGCTGGCATGAGCGGGGTCATCCTCTGCCGCCGCGGTGGGCATCTCCTCATCGACGGACATGTGGTCCTCCTGTGGGACCCTGCTGGAGCTCGCCGCGTGCCGCTCAATAATAGTTACCTGTGATCGCCTCGGGATGGTGGGGTCAGCGGCGATGTAGAGATCGGAGAGCTCATCTCCTAATGGTAGCGGTCGGGGGAGGTAGATGATGTGACTCCCATCTGAAAAAGATGACCAGAAGAGGTTTTCACCATCTCTCCTCAGGAGCTTGCACCGCCGAAGAAGGGCCTCGTCATAAAATGGGATCGCCATCCCATCCTCAATAAGGGAGATGATCCCACCTCCTACAATGTCTCGCGGCTCATCCTTCCTAATCCGCCTCAAAGCGGAGAAGAAGAGGCTCATCCAATCTGGCACGATGTCACATGTCGCAACACAGGAGTAAAGCAAGTAAAGGTCCTTGAGGGCGACCTTGTTCTCCTCTTTGTGTCCACAGAAGACACACATGAGGATCTTGGACAGGAGCCTCAAAGAGGGGTGAGTGAGTTTGTTGTTGTACTCACCCCCCGTTCGAAAGTTAGAGCCGGTAGCCGCTTGCCAAAAGTCCACTAAATCTTGTGTACGAGGTCCCTCCCACCATTGATCCGAAGGGTTCTTAGACACCCCAAAGGCCTCCTGTAACTGAGAGAGGTTGACTGTGTACTTCCTCTTGTTGAATTTAAAAGTGAGGCCGACACAGGCGTGGTCCTCTAACTCCGTGGTAAATGTAGCCACGAACTGTCTGGTCAGTTCGGGGTACGTTTTGGCACTCCTTTAAATCCCCGATCCCAGCATGGTCGAGGAAAGATTTCATGCTTTCCAACATGCCCAATTGTTCCAAAGTCGGAATGTGCAAAAACCGAGTGGCAAAGACTTTCCGGTTTTGCACAATCTCATATCGAGCTTTCTCCCTATCAGTCATCTTATATTTTCGTGTGGCATCCATTCTAATCACAATTCCAATTAAAAGAATTAGAATTTCACAAAGAAAAGGGAGTAGACGACCTTCTGTTTTTATCCGCAGGGGCGGTGGAGCTGAGCCGCGGGGGCGGAGCGAGGGTGGCGCAGGAGCGGCGAGAACGAGGCGGCGCAGGGAAGGTGTGGCTGGGTGGCGCTGGGGCGTGAGAGTGAGGGAGAGTGAGGGTGTTGAGAGAAGGAAATGTGAGGAGGAGTGAGAAAAGTGAGTGGGTTAGGGATTTAAAATCCCGATCCTATTTTTTTTCTTTTCTGGGTTTTACCGCAGGGGCGGTGACAAGGGAAGTGGAGACGCAGGCCCAGCGCTGGGTGCGGCGCTGGGAGCGCTCGTTCAAGGAAAAACCGCGGGAGCGGGGGTCTGTTACCGCGGGGGCGGTGACAGCGTGGTGCTTCCGCTGGGGGCGGGCTTGGAGCGCTGGTTCACCGCGGGGGCGGTTTCCTTGACAGAACGTCAGAACCTCCTCTTCTCTTATTTTCTCGGGTTGCCTCCCGAGCAGCGCCTTTGTTTTACGTCGTTGGCTCGACGTAAGGCCTCTGATCATGCCTCAATGACCTCTCCCGGATCAATTGCTTGATATGGAGAGCTCGTTCCTTCGTTTCCGTTCATGATGCGAGCGTTTCTCTTCTCTCCAAAATCTTCTTTGCTCGTCTCAGTTGGAGGATTTCGCATTCCGTGCTGAGCCTCCTGCAAGATGGGAACAACAAGCTCGTGGCTTGGGTTTAGTAGAGTGGGCCCAATGGCCAATTTATCTTTTCCGTTTATTTTGTTGTAGTCATCTTGCAAATCCACTTTTAAAGCCATCTTCTCATGCTTTTCCTTATAATTAGCATTGTCATTATAGGAAGAATTTTCTATTGGCATATCATGAATGGAACACAAAGAAGGAGTACTAATGGGTTGTTCAAGAGATGCAAATAAATTGAATTCAATAACCTCATCATTAAACTCCATTATAAGTTTTCCATCAACATAGTCAATTTTTGTTTTAGCCGTTATTAGAAAAGGTCTTCCTAACATGATGGTATGCATGCTATTTTTCATATCAATAACAAAGAAATCAGCCGGGAAGATTAACTTATCAGTTTTTATAAGGACATCTTCAATTATGCCCTTAGGGTGGATATTAGATCCGTCAGCTAGTTGTACTATGGTCCGTGTTTCATGCAAAGATCCTAAGCCTAAAGATTTATAAATGGAATAAGGCAGGACATTTATAGAAGCACCCAAATCAAGCATAGCTTTGTCAAAGCGAGTATCGCCTATGACACAAGGAACACTTACCATACCCGGATCGCTACGTTTTTCCGGCATTTGGGTTTGGAAAACGGCGGACACGTGCTCCCTCTCACTCCCCTTCTGTTTTCCCTTCATCTTCTGGTTCGTCTTGATGGTACAAAGTTCCTTCAAGAATCGAGCATACTTAGGCACACTTTTCACGAGTTTAAGGAGAGGAATATTGACCTCACACTTTGAGAAGGTCTCAAAGAGTTCTTTGTCCTCTATCACCCTTCTCTCCTTGAGGGCCTCGGGGAAGGGTGCTGGTGGTTTTTCAGCATAGAGGGGTGGGAAGTTTGGACGGACGTAAAGATCCTCCTCCACAGAACTTTCTGTGTTGTTGGCCGCAGGGGCGGTGGGGATGAGCCGCGGGGGCGGGTCATCCAGCCGCAGGGGCGGTGCATTCAGCCGGGGGCGGGTTACCAACAGAAGGTTGGTTAGCCGTCCCTAGTTCCTCATTCCTCTCGATGATCTTCCCACTCCTGAGGGTAATGGCACATAAGCTCTCCTTGGGGTTCACAACAGTCTGAGAAGGTAGATTCCCCGAGGTTCGGGCTTCGATCCTCGTAATTGCCTCCGCCATTTGCCCCACTTGCTTCTCAAGATTCTTGATGCTTGACTCCGTGGTTGGACATGAGTAGCAAAATGTTTAGTTAAAACTTGTAGCATACTTTCAGTGGATGGGGACATACCTTGGCGGGGCTGTTGTTGTTGTCGGTTTTGTTGGTCCCTCCATTGCGAGTTTTGTTGATCACGCCAACCCGACATGTAATTTTGAGCATATGGGTTGTCCCGTTGGCGTTGCTGCTGTTGTCCATATCCTATGGCGTTCACCTCAGCCGCGGAGTCATCTTGGACTTGTGGGCACAAGTCCGTGGGGTGGAAAGGATCCGCACATACTCCACAAGCCTTGAGTTGTTGTGGAGTCCCCATCAAGGTAAGCCTTTTCACCATTTCCTTTAGCTCGGCAATCTCCGTGGATATCTCAGGTTGGCCGGGGTGTATAGCATGTACCCCTTTTTTGGTAGAAGTCCTACCAAAGTTTCTTGTTCCCTCCGCCAATTCCTGAATTTTGTCCAAAGCTAGCTCGGGGGTGGAGTTTAGAATGTTTCCTCCACAAGCGGCGTCCACGATCCTCCTCTCATTGTCTAGTAAGCCATTGTACAAGTACAAGACTAGATCTTGGGTAGAATACCCATGGAAAGGACAGCTGGATCTCAATCTCGTGAAGCGTTCGAAGTACTCATAAAGAGTTTCGTCCGCCTCTTGCTCGATGTTGCTTATCGCCTTCTTCAAGCTATTGGCCTTCTTTGCGGGGAAGTACTTCTCCAAAAAGGCCTTGTGGAGGTTGTCCCATGAATCGATACTACCGGATGGAAGGTGGTAGTACCAATCATCCGCCGCATCCTTGAGGGTAAAGCCGAAAGCACGCATCTTGATTTGTTCTTCGGTCACGTTTGCCGGCTTCATGCTCATGCAAACGGTGTGGAATTTGCCAAGATGCTTGATTGGGTCTTCCCCACTTAGTCCATGGAAGGATGGGAGTAAGTGGATCAAGCCCGGCTTGAGCTCGAAGTTGACCCCTTCTCCAATTGCCGGTATGGTTACCGCAAGAGGGTGTTGAGTCAAATCCGGCTGCGTGAGTTGTCGGAGTGTTCGGTTCGCCATTTCTTCTTCGTTCCGACGTTGCCTTCTTTGCCGATTGTAGGTTCTCTCAATTTCTGGATCAAAAGAGGCAAATTCAAAGTTAGTAGCACGGGTTTGAACCATAAAAATGGTCCAAACCAAAAATCAATAATCAAAAGTACAATAAAAACTTAAATAAAACTCCCCGGCAACGGCGCCAAATTTGACAAGGCTTATTTCCTAAGGTCGTTATTATAAGCTTATCAAGTTAAATCCGAACTTAATACTAACCAATGTATAGTGATTAAGTAAGGGTCGAACCCAAGGGAGTTGAACAAGTTTCTATTCAATTTTAGTTATTGATTTGGTAACAAAGAGGGGGGGGGATTTGGATTGTTTAAAACAAGACAAAGACAATTATAATGTTGGTGAAAACAAGATTGATTTAAGAACTACACTAGGTAGGATCTTAGCATACATATAAATTGGTTGGTTCTTTTAAGAAGTATTCAATATTTGTTCTCATCTTGATCGTATTTATGCATTAAGCCAACCGGCATTAACACAACTTAACTAGTTTATTAATCCGTAAACCTACAAGATTAAACCACTAATTAGCATTCTACCAAAGATAAAGAGATACATAAAAGATAAACAACCCGTTAATCTTATTATGTAGTTAAATTCCTTTCCCTTAAATAATCACAACCAGTTTTTACCTAAGGGTTTGCTACTAGATTAAGGACCCGAACCCGGAATCAATTAATCCTAGCCTTTTGCATGCAATTATACAACTTAGGTGATCAAACTAAGTAGAAAATAAACATGCAAACTAAGTTAAATACAAGGAATATAACACAAAATATATTGAATAAAACTTCTATTTAAAAAGAACTTACAACCACTTTATAATGCAGCTTCAATCCACCCAATGTAGCCAAGGGAGTTTAGAAACTCATTACAAAGAACACTATGAATATAGAGGTTTTTGTGTGGAAAATGAGATGAAAATACCTATAGCCAAGGGCTCTATTTATACTACAAAATGCATTAAAAAGGAGTAAAGAGGCTGTGCTAACAGCCACCATTAAGGGTGAATTAAAGTGGTTGCAGACAACCACAATAATGTCCTTAAAGTCGTCGAAAACAGCCGAGTAAAAGCCTCTGACGGTAACCCGCTCCCGCGGCCAAGGGCGCCGCGGGGGCGGTTTAGGCAAAAACGTTCCAACTTCTTCTTGGCCGCGGGGCGGCTCGTCATACCCGCGGGGGCGGGTCCTTGAATGCTCTTGAAACGTCTGACTCTTTAACTTCGTAACGCTTCTGGTGAGAATCCGCAGGGGCGGCCCAGAGTTACCGCGGGGGCGGTGACACTGGATCTTCGGCTTCACAAGGCCGCTGGCATGGCCGCAGGCAAGGGCGCTGGGGCGCCGTCTTCGCTTCGTCAGGCTGGGTCACCGCAGGGGCGGACAGGGTTGGCCGCGGGGGCGGTGACATGTCTCTTCATGGCCGCGGGCGAAGACGCGGCTGCGGCTCTCGGTGGTGGTCTTCATGGTTGACACCGCAGGGGCGGACTGGAGAGTCCGCGGGGGCGGTGACAGGCTTGTCTTGGCCGCGGGCGTTGACGCAGGCAGCGGCACTCATCTGTGTTGTCACCGCGGGGCGGACAGAGGATGCCGCGGGGGCGGTGACAAGTTGTCTTCGGTCGCTGGTGAAGCCGCTGGCTGCGGCGCTGGAAATGAGTGTCACCGCTGGGGTGGTGACACTGCTCCGCGGGGGCGGTGTGCACCAGAATCTGAACTTCGATGATTTTCTTCAACTCCTAAGTATTGCTAATACCTTCTTTTGCTTCAATTTGAATCTTTTATCTGAATCACAGTATTAGCAATATAAACTGACTCAAAAACATAAAAACGACTCTAAAAGCTACCTAAAATGATAGTGATTCCATCACCTATCACGCAACCATATTTTGGTTGTCTTCCTATAGTTCATACTTTTTGTTGTGGTTCTCTCATAGTTGTCGTCCCGAATTTATCATATCCTCATATGTGGAAGCTATCCAATCAATCTGATCTCTAGTCAACAAATTGTTATTCATTCGCTCCTTGAAGTTGTTTACTGACATAATGTTTGGATCAATGTGGACAACATCATCTTCTACGATCGGATCCACTCTTTCGTACTTGCTTCCAATATGGATGGATTTGATCCGGACGTATTGGCACCCGAGCCCTAATAGCAAGGAAGAACTCATGCACACAAAGAAATCAATGGGTTACCCTCCAATATGAATCCTGACATGTTATTATGCTCTTAATTTTCTTTGCCTTTTTGTAGATCTTCAACAATACCTCGAAACACTCATTGCTTACTTTGTTTTGGAGAAAATCAAATATTGGAACCCGAACGTCCAATAACATCCTCACGCATGAAGTCTCTATGGATGCTTCAATCTTTTCAATCTGATCGACTACCATCAAGTCGATGTTGTCCGCCACCAACTAAAATACTTGCGCAGTAGAAAACAAAGTTCTCTTCAACAAAGAGTGTGCGGACTCACACCTAAGAATCATTATGAAATCAATGTAATATTATAAATTTAATACTAGAAACATATAATAAATATAGGATTGAGTTCTTACACGTTTGTTGTCCTTGTGCCAAAATGAAGATACAAGTCGCATCATGCCCGAACAATTCCCTCCTTGTATGGAATTAGCCATGTAGCCTTCAAATACTCCATCAACCTCGGATAAATTTGCCAAGTAACTTTCATCTCAACCAAACGCCTCTCCTAACTCGCCGAGAAACGGTATTCTAACAAGGCATTGTATTGCGATGTAAATGTTGCTCATGCTTCATTTGATCGTGTCAATGCCCAAGCTATGTGGTTAATGTTGCACTGGCATGAAATGTGCAAATCATGTGCTTCACATCTTGAAAGACAACACCTAGTGCACTTATAAGTCCAAGCTCTCTATCCGTCACAATGACCCCCGATATAACATTTATGGACACATGTCGGAGTCTCCCTAATTCTCACTCGTAGTGGTTCGAATTTTCCTTAGCCATGAAGACAAATGCTTTTGTAAACGACAACCTCGTGCTAGTGATTCCTACCAAACATCAGTAACGTACGAATTCCAACAGGCATATTACAACGTCGTATTTATTACCGTTACACAACGGCTATTTTTTCAAAGCCAAGATCAAAACTATCACTGTTCTGGAATCTGTGACCGTCACGGTTCCGGATACACCGTGCATTTGTTAATTCCATCGCCGTGCCCTTAAAATCACCATATTTTTTATTTAACGTTGATGCACAGTAAAACTACATTAGTAATACATTATTAATTTCGACGCCATACCTTGTTCTCTTTAATTTTATGACATGTTATTCCACGCATTTTTAATTTTATAATTTTTATAAAGAAATTATCTATTTTACCGATATATTTATAGATTTTACCAAAAGCTTTTATTATATTTGCCTTTTCTTTTCATGAATATCGAACGTTTTTAACGCACTTTATCGTGCCAGCGGTTATCTTTATTTTACCGTATACTAGTTAAGTTTCAAACAATAAAGGTAAACCTAAAGTAGGACGGTAACCGAAAGGTTACATATGGTAATCTCCACTCACCGCTACTGACTTACTGAGTACGATTGCGACGCTAGCCCTTAAGCATATAATCCCGCGATTAGTTACTAATCTTTTGTCTTTAAATAGGACGTTAATTAACAAAGTTGACTATATGTATAATGATCACATGGCTAAAATGAAATCAACGTACACAACATGCCAAAGAAAGCAACAGGGAAGTGCTAGCAAAGAAGACTTTTAAAGTCGCAGAGCTGGAGCATACATTTATAAGCCGCTTGGTTACGACTCGAAAAACAAAATAAAAGCGAATTTATGGTCCGTTTGAAATTACTAAGAATAATTTTTATATATAAAATATTATCGAATTGATAAAAAATAATATCTATTTATCGAGTAAAATGAAAGATCTTTTGACGATAATTTAAATATTTTTAATTAACTTTTTCGCCCTTAGTCGTTTCCATTTTACCCTCCTAACTACACTGATACTCCATTCGTTCACAAATAAGTATTGTTTTACGATTTTGCACACTTATTAAGGAAACTATGAAATATACTAATATATTTCTAATTAATCAATTACTTTTTTTTTTATTAGAAATCACAACTAACTCAATACTAATGATTAGAAGGGTGAATGTGTAAAGTAATATAAAATAGCTAAAAATTCGACTTTAATAAGAATAGAAAGTTAAAACGACAATTATTTAAGCTCTGTTTTATTATCACCAGAGAATTATAAATGTTTTAGCAATTTTTGAAATAAAAAAAATATTTAAATTGGTTGATACAGGGATTCTATTATTAGAGAAATGAGCCCATTAATCTATCTATATAGTAGAATATAAATCCAGACATAGCGCTCTAAAAATTGAGTATTAAGACAATATCTCTAAATATCACTAAATCACTGTTTTCTAAAATTAGTTACTTCTTAATTCCTGTACGTTTAACAAATCGTATCATAAGCTCAGTTCTTTCTCCACTTTTCTTTCACCTATATACTTTCTCTGCCAATATCTATGTAGTAGAAAGGAGATTTGAACACTTGACTTTTTTTTAATTAAAAAATACATGAAAGAACGCAAATGAAATTTAAGCAAAACAAGACCGATTTTAACATAAAAAAATTTTTAGAAAAAATATTAAACAAAAGAAGAAAAAATTAAACAAGCATATAAAATAACATAGAAGAACATGGTGGATAGGGGACTTGAACTCTTGACAAAGAGCACCAAATATTGAGTTCTAACAATTTGACTAGTACTCTTTTGATTCTTAAATCAACTAAAAAAATATTATGGGCCCTTGAAAAACTGGGGATCCTGTATTGTTTGGCCGAATGACACCCCTTGTTGAACGGGTCTGCTTCTCATTTTCGAAACTTATATTGATAGAAATACTAGCCGGACACCACCTTTTTCAAAGTTCAATCAAATAAAGCCAGTATAACCAATAATTCATGGCTATCTCAACCTCAACAAGCGTAGTACGTTTCAGACATGGGTCTGATTTGAACCTAACAACCGAACCGCCGGTTTTCAAACCGGCCCAAACTGCCGGTTTGGCAAAAACCGGCGGTCTAGGTTTCGGGGGGTTTACGGTTAAGGTTTAGGTTTGGTAAAGAAAAACCTAAACCGACGGTTTGAACCGAACCAAACCGCCGGTTTTGAAACTTTTTATTATTATTATTTTTTTTAAAAACGTCCAAACCGGCCTTTTACCGCCAACGGATTTATATCCATTGGTGGGCCCCACTCCAACGGCTATTAGGTTGTTGGAATTGAATTTAAAAAAAGCATAAAAAAAATCTTACACTACCCAACCCCAACCTAATTTCCTATAAATACCCAATCCCTGTTCCTCTAAATCTCACACCATCTACATCTCATCTTTCTCAACTCTCCTCTTATCTTTCTCGATTTCATCTCTCGTAATCTCGTAATCTCCTAATGGCAAACCTAAGTGACAACTTCCCCTCTTCTCAATTCTTCCCTATTACCCAAAAAAAGGGAAACTCAAATGCCCGACAATCCCAAAAATACCGAAATGCCACCACGACGATGTCTCCTCCCACCGAAAATGCTTATATCCGAAATTTTTATGAAGCATTACAATTCAAGAAGGGGGAGCCGGTGTATGAGTATTGTCAAGTTGCATGCAACTATTGTACAAAAATGTACAAGGGGAAGATCAAGGGTGACTACGGGACCTTGCAAATGCACATGCAAACCGTCCATCATGAGAAGCTAGGGATATCACAGGGACAAACATAATTGTCCCATGGGTTTGCATTTTCTTCCTCTCAATCTCCTTCATTTACTTATAACCATAGTGAAGAAAGTTTAGGATTAGCCGATGTTATATGTTCTCATGCATTTCTATTTTTCTATTCCGAATATGAAGAAGTTAGAGTATATAAAACTAAATATCTTCAACCTTCTTTTAAACCAACTTCTAGAAAAACCGTTTCTAAATTAGTAGCTAAATCTTACCTACTAAAAAAAGAAACTTTTTTTTTTCCGACTTTGGCATCTTTTCAGCATCAAGTATTTATTTGTAGTGATATTTGGAGTACATAATCGCAACAAAATTTTTACATGGGCATTACTTTACATTTTATTGATAAAGATATGTTTTTGCATAAATATGTTATTGGATTTCGGCCTTTCAACGCAAGACATGATGCATCAAGTATTGCAAGCTTGATAAAAACGGTTTTACAAGAATTTAATTTACCACATCGAGTTTTTTCATATACTTTTGGTGATGCATCCGCAAACACCGCTACCCGCCGTAAACCATTTGGTCGAGGGGCGGGACAATATTTGCGAACTCCTTATACTCATCAAAGATGTGAATGTTATATTTTAAACTTATGTTTTCAAGATGGACTTGAGATTTTAGCGAATATGCTAACCCCATCACCAACATTATTGATCATGTTTGGCACAACTACAATTTGAGAAAAAAATTGAGAAATTTATGTTTAACTTATAATGTTCATCCAATTGTTTTTTCAAAAGACATTGGAACTCGTTGGAACACTACTTACAAATTACTTACTGAAGCCGTTTGTTACAAAGTTTTTTTTACAAGAGTTTTCTTCAATTCACGTTCCTTGGTCAATTATTGATGATGAAAATGTTTGAAAAACTTGCACAGATATCTGTGATGTTTTAAAGGTTTTTAGTGATGCAACTAATGCTATAAGTAGCGTTTACACTCCAACTTCTTCTAGATTTTTAGAGATAGCCGTAAACGTTTCCGTGGCTTTTTCTAAATTGTTTTGAAATACCAACCCTTATAGATGCTATCTATGGAATGAAAATTAAATTGGCTTAAATATTACCAAGAAAATTACCATGATGTATCTTGTAACCTCCGTTTTTGATCCTAGATTTAAACTTGATGGTGTTTCCGATTTATTGAATGCTTATTATGATTGTTTGTGTTTAGACTTAGTAGAAGAAAACATTAATATTTCTACCATTATGCAAAACATTAGTAACGAAATTGGAAGCTTGCTTAATAAATTTAAATCAAGTGCTAGCTCTTCTTCTACCGAACCTACTCCTTCTCCCTCTTCTTCTTCATCTTCTTTTCTTTCAAAAGCACAACAAATTTTAGTCAAAAGACAAAACACCTAGATATTCATCATCAAATGCGGAATATCAAAATTATCTAAATACATGTTTTAGTTTTGATGGTGTTTCTTTTGATATTTTGAATTGTGAAAGAAACTAGCCCCCAAACATCCAACATTAGTGAGAATTGTACAACAACTCATGGTGTGCCCGCATCAACGGTTGCGGTGGAGCAAACATTTAGCAAAGACGGCAACATACTCTATTACAAAAGAACTCAATTAATTGAAGCCCGAAAAGTTGAAGATGCAAGTTTGTATTCAAGGTTGGATAAGGGCGACAAAGCGGAAACAACGAAATGTTCCCGGTATATGATTTACGATCCATCACTAGTACGTTTACCTTCTCTCAAGTCATATGGAGCTTTCCTTCTTTATGTAATAACCATTGCCGGGTTGAGGAAACTTTGCATTCAAATTTAGGCACATTTTGATGCAAAAACTCATAATTTTTTTTTTTATACTTTCGATTGTCAAATCCAAACGTCGTCTAGCTTCTGCATTCTCCCAATCTTCTACTCCTTCGCTACAAGTTCTTCTTTGGCAATTGGTTTCCTGTTTAACAAGTTGCTTGAGTTCTTGACTCTTACTGTATGTGTGTGTTTTTGGTTGTAGGATATAGACAAATCGTTTGGAGTTGATTTTACAATGGATGGACTTGTGCAAAAGTTAATGCAAAATTAAATAATAATACTAATCGTTTATAAAATATTTAAATTTCACATTTTTTATATATTTATAATTGGCCGAAATAACTAATAAAAATAATTGTTTATAACAATAAACTAGGTACGTGAAACCACAACCAAAAATTAAAATGCATAGATGAAATGAATATATTATACTTATTTAGAAATTGTTGTTTAAAATGGGTAATTATATTTAAAATAAAATTATTACAAGGCAAATAAGAAATAAATAAAAAATGTTTAAGAATAAAAAAATGGCTTAGAATATTATAAGAAGAAATAATGGAGCGGAATTTATTCTAGTCCATTAAAAAAAATCATTCACATATTGAGTAGTTTGAGCTAAAGGTATATATTGGGTAATTCTAGTCCAAAAATTATTTTTTGGACTTCACACATGAATATGTACTTGGGCTTTGGGCCTATAGTGGAGTTCAGTTTTTTCATTTTATTTGGACCCTGAATATGGAATGTGTTTATAACTTTGAGCTAAATATATATATATATATATATATATATATATATATATATATATATATATATATATATATATATATATATATATATATATATATATATATATATATATATATATATATATATATATATATATATATAGTGTTTGAGTTTTTTTCCTTACACATCATAGAGGGGCATGGACCTTGCGTATGACTACTGAGAGCCCGTTTGGTTTAAACTGCGGAAACGAAAACAGAATGGAAACGAATCTAGTCCATACATACACTCATGTTCACGAAGTTATTGTAAGTATTTGCTTACAATACCAATATGTCCATTACTCTTGTTAAAATTCATTTACCATGTTGTAAATAGGTTTCTCATGTCCATTACTCTTCCCCTCCTTGATTGGTATTTATAATATTTGCTTACAATACTAAAATGTTACATTTGAGGAAATCAATACTAATTCTTGCTTTTTCCCATGTTGTCGTTTGAAAGAACTACTAGTTTAGTATCCGTGTCTTGCACGAAACTTACTTAAATCTTTAATTATATTTTATATTAGTATAAAAAATATTTTGTTTTACAACTAAAAGTATATAAATTATGCAATAAATTGTATAAAATAAAATATCTAATAAGATAAGATACCATAGAAAAGTAATATCAATAGAAGTTTATTGACGAAGATAAATGTAATTTGTCTAAAAATATTTAAAAATGAACCTCATCACAAATAGGGCAAAGATAATGAATTTAAATTAATCATCAAGATGGTTTATAGAAAAGTAATAGAAAATACATGAAAAGATTATAAATATTTGTATCTAAAATTTTTTGTACGTAATTCTTAAAAATAATTTACTATATACATATCATGCACGTACGATTTTAATATGATATCATTTCATCAATTATTCATGTATAATAGATTGATTTATATACATAGATGTATATGATTAATCCATTCAATTTAACCCATTTTACAGGATATAATCGATGTACTCATTAAGGAAGGTTAATATGTAAAGATATACAAATATAACTTTAATCATGTAAAACTTAATTGAGAAATCATAAGATCATCAATTTACCTTTTTCGTAAAGGAAAGTCACAATCTCTTAGTTATAGAATATTTACGAACATGGAAATTTATGTTTACAATTTAATTTTAAAATTATGTCATAGTTTTTAATTAAAAAAAAGTTTAAAGACAAACAATAGCATTAACTTTTATATGGTTATAAAATGATACAAAAGGATATGAGATTAAGTCTATAAGGTAAATTTTCTTTTTTAAATGATAATAAGTTTATATCAAATCAAAAAAATAAAAATAACCCAAAATGAGGTGTCATGCTATGAAGACGACATGTCACAAAATATGAGGTGTATTAATATGCGAATGACATAGGGAAAGATCTGAGGTCGATTAATATGAGAGTGACATGTGACCATATTCCCTTCTATTTTAGTATTATATATAGTAGATTAATACTCCTTAGGTTCAAATGACAGATTTAGGGTGAAGAAGACCACCCAAATAGTGGATATAGAATCATATTGATACAAAGTTTATTATCACCACAATTACAATCGAGGCAATGTTCAAATCGTGTTTAAGAGGTAGAGCCCAATTGCGAGGACGAGACGAAGCCCAATTGCGAGATTGGGGTGCAGGCGCAATGCGACCCCGCCTCCCGGGTGCATTGCGTCTTCGCCCTAGCAGAGGGTTATGAAACCCTCGCATGCCTCGCACCTAATAGCCGTCATCTCGTCTCGCACCTAGTTCTTCGTTGTTGTTAGTGTCTTCTTCGCACTTGCAGTTTGGGCTTCACGCCTTCTTCTTCTTGATTTTGTGTTATTGTGGTCTTCTTCATCTCAGGTTGATCACCAGTCGATTAGCGTCCTAGGGTACGTATAAGCGAAAGGATGCAGGTTGATTAGCGTAATATGGTAAGTTTTGGGCCCTATGACGCACGTTAATTAGCGTCGTAGGGTAAGTTTTGGGTTCTAGGATGCAAGTTGATTAGCGTCCTATGATAACTATGAGCGAAAGGATGCTATGAGGATTTGATGAACTTCCCTCCCTTCCTATCTGTATTGTTGGAGCCAAAGGATGCTATGAGGACTTGATGGACCTCTTTCCTTTCTCTTTGTTTTGTTGGAGCGAAAGGATGCTATGAGGACTTGATGAACCTCCCACCTCTCTCTTTGTTTTGTAAGGATGGTTTGATAACCTCCAAGGGATGTTATGAGAAATTGATGGACCTCCATTCTCTCTCTAACGGATGTTATAAGGACTTGATGGACCTCCCTCCATTCTCTCTATTTTGTGGATGTTATGAGGACTTGATATAAATCCTCCCCTTCTTTCTCTATTTTGTTGGAGCTAGCGAAGGAATGCTATGAGGACTTGATGGACCTTCTTCCATTCTCTCTTTGTTTTATTTGAGCAAAGGTATACTATGAGAACTTGATGGACCTCCCTCCTTCCTCTCTTTTTTTGTTTGAGTGAAGGGATGTTATGTGTACTTAATGGACCTCCCTTTCTTTACTCCTTGTTTTGTTGGCGATAATAGCATGCCTAGGATGCAATTTGATTAGCGTCCTATGGTAAGTTTGAGCCCTAAGACGCATGTTGATTAGCGTCTTAAGGTAAGTTTTGGGCCTTATGGCACATGTTAGTTAGTGTAGTAGGGTAAGTTTTGGTTCCTATGATGCAGGTTGATTAGCGTTCTAGATAGGTATGAGCGAAAAGATACTATGAGAACTTGATGGACTTTCCTCCCTTCTTTTCTCTTTGTTTTGCAGGAAATAATAACACGCCGATATGGGTTTGAACGAAGATATATTATGAGGAAATGATGTGATACAGGAATGAACCGTGGATTAGCCGATCTAGGTACAATGACCCTAAACCAGATAGAAAATTGAACGGATGTTGATTAGACGTGTGAAAATATGGAGATGAAAGACGTTGAGTAGAACCAAAAGAAGACGATGAAGAACCTTGACTAGTAGACAAGACCCCGTCTCGCGAATGCCTTTAACCCAACCCCAATACAACCTTACACAAGCTCTCAACAAAACTAGCACAAGGAGGGACTCGTGAAGGCTCGAAGCACCAATCGAGATTGATTGACACAAACAAACTCAACCAAGCAGAACAACGACAATGCCAACCAAAGCTCTCTTTCTCTGATTGATTTTGTGAATAGGAATACAAAGTTCAATAATGAAGCAAAAATAACGTGTCTGACTAAAATAACTAAAGAGAATATATATAGACCCCTTTTCTAAACAAACATAGAAAGGAAATTAAAAAAACATTAGTGGGAGGAGTGACAAGAGAGCTTCCTCAAATGTAGCTAACCACTTAACAAAATAACCGTTAGTCAAAATATCTCCATAAAAATAGGTCCTTTCTTCCAAGCAACTTAACGGGCGGCCGACGGGTTGGACGGGCTCAGCCGGGCGGTTTCCGGGTTGGCCCGGTGAGAGTCGGCGTGTAGAGTTCCGACCGAGCTAGCCAATGAAGACCTCGAAACGGACAACCATCCCGGGCGGAGTGACGTTGCTGTCGACGAGGCTGGATGGCGAGGAAGAGTTCTGATCGGGTGTTCCGGCCGGGATTGGTGAGTCTCGGCCGAGACTACTGGAGGGAAGTTTCTGACCGAGCGTCCCGGGCGAGATTTGTGAATCTCAGTCGAGACCACCGAAGATCTCGGGCGAGATTTGAGAATCTCGGCCGAGACTGCTGGAGGGGAGTTTCTGACCGAGCGTCCCGGGAGAGATTTGTGAATCTCGGCCGAGGCTTCTGAAAACTCCGGCCAGGATCGACGATCCTTGACCGAGAGTACCAAGCGGGGTTTAGAGTTTGCGTCTGCTGACGCCGTGGTTCCTGGGAGGGGACTAAGGTTCACGCCTTGTTCCGTCTGCCTCTCCTTGCTCCAACTAGCTTCTTCACTTCCACTGAGCATGATAGCTTGCTTCCCAAACTCAGCTTCCCTTCTACGTTGATCCGTTTGCATGGCTGAGTAATCTTGATCATGGGTTCCTGAAATAGTTAAGAGAGTAATAAATGATCTATTAACATTACCATGCATTAACAATAACTCGCTTGATGTAGTTTCTTGAACCTCCTTGGCTCGTGATCTTGTGATAGGTCCTTGGTTCCTTTGAGAAGGAGGTCAGTCAATTGATGGTTCATGTAATCCACCCCTTCTTGGGAAGAATTCGACCCCGAATTATCTTCGTGTTTGCTTCCTTCCTCATAAGGGCTTAAGTCTCCCACGTTGAAAGTGGTACTTACGCCATAGTCTTCCGGTAGATCCAACACATAAGCATTGTCATTAATCCGGTGTAAAACTTTGAATGGTCCATCCTCCCATGGAGCTAGCTTAGATTGGCGTTTCTCCGGAAACCTCTCCTTCCTTAGATGCAACCAAACTAGATCACCGGGTTGGAAGACCATTCTCCTTCGTCCTTTGTTATTTTTAAATGCAACTTCAACTCCTTTCTTTTCAAGCTTAGCCTTGGTCTTCTCATGGAGTTCTTTAATCATTTCTGCGTGTTCCAAAGCATCAAAAACTACTCGATCTTTTTGAGGAATCGGTAAGAGATCCATAGGAGTCAAAGGGTTAAAACCATAAACACATTTAAAAGGTGATAACGAAGTGGAAGAATGCATGGTTCGATTATAAGCAAACTCGACATGTGGCAAAACATCTTCCCATTCCTGTAAGTTGTCTTTCAAAATTGTCCTAAGAAGTGTATCTAGGGTCCTATTAGTGACTTCCGTTTGTCCATCCGTTTGAGGATGGCTAGAGGTTGAAAATGGTAATCTAGTTCCCATCTTTCCCCAAAGAGTTTTCCAAAAGAAACTCAAGAACTTAACATCTCTATCACTAACAATAGTCTTACGTATTCCATGCAATCTAACTATCTCCTTGAAAAATAAATTTGTGACATTGTATGCATCATCAGTTTTATGACATGGAATGAAATGTGTCATTTTAGAGAATCTATCTACCACCACAAAAATTGAATCTCTTCCTTTCTTAGTCCTAGGTAGCCCTACAATGAAATCCATACTTATGTCTTCCCAAGGGGCACTAAGTGTTGGTAAAGGTGTGTACAAGCCGTGAGGTTGTGATCTAGATTTAGCCTTAAGACATTCAGTGCACTTCTTAATCATGTGTTCTACATCTCTTAGCATGTGAGGACAATAAAAGTGGGTTTGCAACATGTGATAGGTCTTATCCCTTCCAAAATGTCCCATTAAGCCTCCCTTATGGGCTTCTTCCACCAATAACAATCTAAGGGAACACCTTGGTATGCAAATTTTATCCACCTTAAACAAAAATCCCTCAAACAAAAAGTACTTATCATAAGGCCCTTGTGTGGTACATCTGTGAAATATGTCTCCAAAATCTGCATCATCCACATATAATTCCTTAATGTAAGTGAAACCTAACATCCTAGAATCCAAAGTGGTGATCAAGGTGTGTCTCCTAGATAAGGCGTCGGCCACTACATTATCTTTTCCTTTCTTATACTTGATAATGTAAGGAAAAGTTTCAATGAATTCCATCCACCTACCATGCCTTCTATCTAGCTTGTTTTGGCTCCTAAAGTGTCTAAGTGATTCATGATCTATTTTTAAAACAAACTCTTGGGTCTAAACAATGCATACAATTCTTTATCATATGTGGAATAATTTAAGCATGCACCCTTCAATTTCTCACTAAAGAAAGCTATAGGCTTACCTTCTTGCATGAGTACGCCTCCAATGCCTATGCTGGACGCGTCACACTCAACCTCGAAAAGCTTAGTGAAATCCGGCAGAGCTAGTAGTGGTGCTTGGGTGAGACGTTTCTTTAGCTCCTCAAATGCTCTTTCTTGAGGCTCATTCCATTCAAAAGGGACTTTCTTCTTGGTTAAGGCCGTGAGTGGCGCTGCAATGGTGCTAAAATCCCTCACAAATCTTCTATAGAATGTAGCTAAGCCATGGAAGCTCCTTACATCACCAACCGATCGAGGGGTAGGCCATTCATTGATTGCTTTGATCTTTTCCTCATCCACTTGCAAGCCGTTGGCACTTACTACAAATCCAAGGAAAATGACTCGGTTAGTATAGAAATCACACTTTTTCATATTAGCATACAAGTATTCTATACGCAATGTAGCAAGCACATCTCTCAAATGATCTTCATGTTCTTTTAATGACTTACTATAGATAAGAATGTCATCAAAATATACCACAACAAACAAACCAATATAAGGTCTCAAAATATGATTCATCAATATCATGAAAGTACTAAGAGCATTAGTTAGTCCAAAAGGCATTACTAACCACTCATAGAGGCCAAACTTGGTTTTAAAGGTCGTTTTCCACTCATCCCCTTCCCTCATTCTAATTTGATGGTAGCCACTCCTAAGGTCAATCTTAGTAAAAATTGTGGCTCCATGTAGCTCATCAAGCATATCATCTAGACATGGAATGGGGTGCCTATACTTGATAGTAATGTTATTGATTGCTCTACGATCAATGCACATTCTCCAAGTATTATCTTTCTTGGGTACTAAGAGGACTGGGACGGCACAAGGGCTTAAGCTTCCTCTAAGATACCCCTTATCTAGCAATTCTTGAACTTGGTTTTGGATTTCTTGTGCCTCCTTAGGGTTCATCCTATAGGCCGGTCTATTGGGAAGAGTAGCTCCGGAAATTAAGTCTATTTGATGTTCAATGCCCCTAATGAGCGGCAAACCAGCCGGGATCTCCTCAGGAAAAACATCCTCAAACTCGTCTAAGATTCCTCGGATAGAGCTAGGGAGTTGAGTTTTGGCTTCTTTGGTTACCGTCACAAAAGACTTACACAAACTCATCATTAGGACATCCATAGAAGCATAATTATTCACATATTCATCCCTAGACTCAAGGTAGCTACTTGTTGGTTGGGCTAAAAGAGTTTGATGGGTTTTATCCTCCTTACACTTAGGCCGTGAATTCTTAGATTTCTGGGAGGCTTCTTGATCTATCCTCTTGTTCTCATAATATTCGGCTATTTGTAAGGGCGTCATAGGCTTAAGTGTTAAAGTTTTACCTTTATACTCAAAACTATATTTGTTAGAAAAACCATCATGCACAACTTTCCTATCATATTGCCATGGACAGCCAAGCAACAAGTGACAAGCATTCATGGGCACAACATCACATACAATGATATCCTCATATGATCCTAATGTTATATTGACCCTAGTTTGCTTATTTACCTTAAGTTCTCCACACTCATTCATCCAATGTAACTTATAAGGCCTAGGGTGATAAAATGTCGAAAGTTGCAATTTATTAACCATTTCAGTGCTAGCAATATTGCAACAACTTCCTCCATCAATAATCACATTACACACTTTTCCTTTAATGCTACATCTTGTATGAAAAAGGTTTTCACGTTGATTATCCTCACAAGGTGCTAGTTGGACATGCAATGTTCTCCTAGCTATCAATGATTTGATCACCATGCTCATACTCAATGCAGTCATCACTTTCATTTTGCTCATGATCATCAACTAGTGCATTTTCATTATCAAAGTCTAAGTCATCTTCACTTTCATATTGCCCTAGATGATTTATGATCAAAGTGCGTCTATTAGGACATTCTCTAATCATGTGACCTCTACCTTGACATTTAAAGCACACAATATCCCTAGTTCTAGAGGTAGAGTTATAAGTACTCCCTCGAGGACCACTTGAGGGCTCATTCAAGGGTTGTGGTGTAGTGGAGGTGTGGTAGCTCGTTTTTGGCCTTCTTGCCCCATGGGTGCCGATTTCTTCTCCTCCTTATGGCTTCCTTGTTCCCTACTTTGACTAGGTGGCCGGCTCCCTTGTGACTTCCATGTGTTGGATGTGCCATAGGCCGGTTTGTGCCCTCGGTTCCTGAGCTTAGTCTTCCTCTCCACCTTAATTGCTAAGTGTAGCAATTGCTCCATGGTACTGTAGGGATACATAACAACTTCATTAGCCAAATTAGAGTTAAGAATTTGAAGATACCTAGCCATTGTGTTTTCTTCATCTTCTAAGACATTGACCTTCACCATAGCTACTTGCATGTTGGTATAGACTTCCTCAGCACTAAGAGATCCTTGCCTCAAATTCTCTAAATGTTACCGTAGCTCCCGGGTGTAATGTGGAGGGACAAACCTTGATCTCATGAGTGCTTTCGTATGCTCCCATGTGGTAATTGAGGGATCTAGCGTCCGGAATCTCTCTCTAACCACATGATCCCACCATACCAAGGCATATCCTTGGAATTCTAGGGCGGCTAGCTGAACCTTCTTATGGTCACTAAAATTGTGACACAACCATATTTGTTCAACCTTAGTCTCCCATTCCTTGTAGGCGTCGGGATCACACTTTCCTTTAAAGGCAGGGATCTTGATCTTGACCTTGCCAAGACCATCTTGTTCCTGATAAGGTCGGACGTTCTCCCGTTCTCTCCCTTGCCTAGGCGGTGGGTACTGCCGGGGATAGTCCTCCCATGTGTCATCTTCACAAGGGGCTTCATGACGATGCTGAAAATCTTCAACAAAAGGTGGAACGTTAGATGCATTAGGAAAGCGTCGGAATGTCTATTACCTTGATCTTGATGACCCGTCTCTCTATTCACGTGAGAGGGACCTCCAAACTCGTAAGTAGTTCTCACAGGGGGCGTCCGGGGAGGCAGGGTTCGTGCTTCCATAGTCTCCATTCGTTTGTTGAGACTTGCCACTGAGTCAGAGAGTTTCTTCAGTAGGTCAAACATTTCGGACGTGATGGTCTCACTGCTTGCCTTGCTAGGACTTCGGGACCTAGACATGCTCAAAACAACGAAACAATGAAAGGATTACGCTAGCGAAAATAATAAATCTCACTTGTGTATCTCTCACTCTCACGTTGGTATTGCCACGCTCGAAGGTTCGGTTTGTAAGGATCAACACCTTAGGACCACGAGTTCGAGCCTCCTTAGTAACCCCTTGGACTAGAACGCCAGAAAAAACAAATGTGAGAGTTGGGAATGGATCAAGACACCTTGGAGTGGAGTAAGGTGTTTGAGTTTGGGATTGATGAAGATAAAGGAAACGAGGAATGAAAATTAATCACTAAAAGGGAACCTTTCCTTGTGCTTTGCGATGGACTAGTAGATGGACCGGCAATGGTAGTTTTTTTTTTTTTTTTTTTTTTTTTTTTTTTTTTTTTAACTAGAAACTTTGTGGGAGGGGAGACGATGAAAATCTCGGGCGAGATTTGAGAATCTCGGCCGAGGTTGTCGAGAATTCCGGGCGAGATTTGGGGATCTCGGCCGAGGCTGTCGAACTTCCTTGTTGTAAGGAAAGTTACGTTTTTTTTTTTTTTTTTTTTTTTTTTTTTTTGTGAGACTCAACCCTCCTCAAGATGATGGCCGGCCAAAAGGAGCCTTTGGCTTTGTTTGATCACTTCAAGCACAAGTCAGATCCACAATTAGTGAAGCAATAATTAAAAGGTAAGAAAAAAAAGGAAATGATCAATTGTACCAACTGAGCTCTGATACCAACTGATACGGGAATGAACCGTGGATTAGCCGATCTAGGTACAATGACCCCAAACCAGATAGAAAATGGAACGGATGTTGATTAGACGTGTGAAAAGATGGAGATGAAAGACGTTGAGTAGAACCAAAAGTAGACGATGAAGAACCTTGACTAGTAGACAAGACCCCGTCTCGCGAATGCCTTTAACCCAACCCCAATACAACCTTACACAAGCTCTCAACAGAACTAGCACAAGGAGGGACTCGTGAAGGCTCGAAGCACCAAATCGAGATTGATTGACACAAACAAACTCAACCAAGCAAACAACGACAATGCCAACCAAAGCTCTCTTTCTCTGATTGATTTGTGAATAGGAATACAAAGTTCAATAATGAAGCAAAAATAACGTGTCTGACTAAACTAACTAAAGAGAATATATATAGACCCCTTTTCTAAACAAACATAAAAAGGAAATTAAAAAACATTAGTGGGAGGAGTGACAAGAGAGCTCCCTCAAATGTAGCTAACCACTTAACAAAATAACCGTTAGTCAAAATATCTCCATAAAAATAGGTCCTTTCTTCCAAGCAACTTAACGGGCAGCTGACGGGTTGGACGGGCTCAACCGAGCAGTTTCCGGGTTGGCCCCGGTGGAGAGTCGGCGTGCAAAATTCCGAACGAGCTAGCCAATGAAGACCCCGAGACGAAC
>CM008282.1:14941668-15054289 GCA_002319775.1 Fagopyrum tataricum | reverse complement strand
GCAAGAGAAGTAGAGACGATGCTAGTGGTAGCTTCGTATTAGCAGGTATAAGTCGTCCAGATGTGTGAAGAAAGCCAAGGCCAGAAGAAAGGGCAAAGGGATTGCAACTGAAGATTTATCAAATATGGGTGAGCATATTAGGGCTTATAATGATCAACGAGGTTATGAGATGACTCTAAACAAGAGAAGTTTGAGTTTGAAAGGCAGAAGGAAATGAGAAGGCAAAGACAATTGGAATTAGAGGAGAGAAATATTCAAATTCAAGAAAACGAATGAAGGCTGAGAATCAGAGTCGGAAATTTGATATGCTACAAGTGTTGTTATCTAAGGCATCGCTGACCCCCAAGAGAAGACAAGTTGAAGGAGAAATTACTAATGGATCTTGACGATTACATCTAACTACTCTTAGACAAGTTGAAAGACAAGCTAGCGAAGTCGAAGGAGTAATTTTAATTATGTACTTTAGTTTTATTTGATGTCTAAGTATTAGTCTTCGTTTAAGTTTCTTGTAATTTGAAGTCTTTTTCTCAATATCATGGTTCTGTGTAATATTTAATCTATGTTAATTGAAAATTATTTTCTTATATCATTTAAATGTCATAGTCACCTTATCACAATGAAATATGCGTCATTGATTGATCACATCTATGTCATATTTATGTGTCACTGAATTATCACATCAATAGTCACCTATTATCAAGAATGGTCTTATATTGTCATAGTCACCTAATGACAAGAATGGTCTTGTAGTGTCATACTCACCCAATGACAAGAATGGTTTTGTATTGTCATAGTCATCTATTGACAAGTAATGACATTTGGCACACGTTTGAATGTTTATGTTGCTCCATTCAATCTATATAAGAGCACTATCTTATTGTTTTTCAATTCCAACTCAAAACATCTATATTATTTCCACCACCACCACCACCACCACCACTACCTCAAACACAAATCGATAATGTTGTTTCAAAGAAGCTCTTCAAGCTCAAGTTCTTCATCAGATAGTGATGAAGAAATTCCCAAAATTATTGACAATTTTGTTAATAATCAATTACCATCTATATTGTTTCCACCACCACAACCACCTCAAACACAACTCAATAATGAAGACGTTGAAGTTGTGGTCCAAATGGATAGAAATCGTGAAGAAGGGCATAACCAATTGTTTAGAGACTACTTTGTGGATCCTGCAGTATACAATGAGAATCAATTTCGGCGGAAGTTTCGAATGAAGAGGCCTTTGTTTTGCAAGATTGTGAATAAGGTGGTGGAAAATGACGAGTTTTTCCAACAAAGACGAAATGCAGCGGGAAGTTGGGGTTATCTGGGCTCCAAAAATGCACTGCAGCAATGAGAATGTTAGCATATGGTGTGGCTCCCGATGCCATTGAAGATGTAAGAGCCTTAGTTTTGGGAGCTAGTTTTGGCCTTAGCCGCCCCCGCGGGTCTGTGAGGCCGCCCCTGCGGCTCCCCTGTTGTTCCGCCCCTACGGCCAGGAAACCCGCCCTGCGGTTTCCGGTGGCTGCAGCCGGTTTTGTTGACCCTTTGACTTGTGCTTTCCCCTTTCCTTTGCCTTCTCCCTTAAGTTATCCCCTTAGCTGCTTGAGCAAGGGTTTCACTTTGTTCTCTAGCTTCCCTCGATCTTCTTGCTTCTCCTTCTTCTTCCCTAGAGTTTGATCTTGTGTATGAGTTTCTGTTGAAGTTTACAAGAGAGTTTGAGATGGATCTGATGCTATGGATGCTGGTGGTTGTTGTTACTGGCTTGAGGCCAGCTAGTGTGTGTGACCTTCCCCTACATCCTTAGACCACAAGTGTGGTAAGGATCTTTTTATTCTTCTTCCTTTCTTGTTCTTCCTCCCTAGCTTAGGATTAGATGCTTGCATAGATGTGTATTGATATTTGTATGTGTATGTATATGTATGTGCTTGACCCTGGATGAGAGAAGACGTGATTTGATCACGTAAAGAGCCGAGGAGGAATCGCAGAGCTTTCCTGCGTTGTCGCCGCCCGCGGCCGAGAGTCACCGCCCCGCGGCTACCGTGTCGCAGCGCCTGCGTCGTGCCAGCGGCGTGCCTGCGTTTGCTAGCGTCCCTTGTCACCGCGCCCGTGCCCGCTTGCTTTTCGCCCATGCGCCCCTTTGTCACGCAGGTGCGCTTTGTCCCGGGTTACCTAGAGTTAGGTAGATCCTTTCCTTTCCTAGTATGAGCGGTAGTAGCATGCTAGGTACGAATGTAGTTGAGTAGGATATAGTTATGCCGGTTACGGCTTTGAGGTTATGAGTTGGATATGACCCTTATGGATCCCTTGGGTCTAGGTGTGACCCTTTGTGTGATAGGAGTTTGATATATATGTATGCCTTGTATAGGCCGTGTTATCCTCTAGTTTGGAGTGGACTGAGTTGAGGTTGATCCAGTTGAGACTACGAGGTTGAGGTAAGTCCGTGGACTTACTTAGTTTTTTTTAGGGGTTTGTGCATGAGTGGTGTTTGTTATATGTTTATAGCATGCGTTATGATGGTCACCGACCTATGATGTATTGATTGCCCATTGTAGGGTTGTGACAACTTTTCCATTCATCCCGCTGGGAGTTGGAGGTTCTCTGTGGTCAGGCCAGACCTGGTAAACGGTTCGGGCACTCTCCATTCCCTTAGGGTACACGGGGAGGTGTTCCAGGCACCACTCCAGCTGGTTATAGTACCCAGAGGCGAGGGTTATATTCCTCGTGTCACTTATGTTTATATGGATATTTATATACGAGTTGATTGCTGGACTTTATAAAGATAATGAACCGGGTAAATGTGTGAAACATGATGATGTGTTTAGATTTCTGATGTGTGTTTTGTGCTCTAGCATCTTCCTATATATGTGTATGGTTAGCTAACGGTTTTATACCGTGTTGTAGACACTTTGTAGGATAGGAGAGCTGCAGAGTGATTCAGAGTGGGTGATCCGCTGAGGGCTCCGTACACTGGGCGTTATCGGGGATATGGGTTCTTTTGTTGTACAGTATGATTTTTGTTTGTACTCAGCGGTACATTGTATTACCTTTTGATATATATATATATATATATATATATATATATCAGTTTCATGTTTTTTTTAATCTATTGGTGCCTTGTTGTAAGATCAGTGAAATTGTTGTCAGGCTAGGGTCAGGATCCATTGTGAGATCCTAGCCCAGTAGCACTCCGAGTCCTACGGATTTGGGGTGTT
The DNA here is from genome assembly GCA_002319775.1 of Fagopyrum tataricum. Classification (NCBI taxonomy): domain Eukaryota; kingdom Viridiplantae; phylum Streptophyta; class Magnoliopsida; order Caryophyllales; family Polygonaceae; genus Fagopyrum; species Fagopyrum tataricum. Next base: position 15,051,074 of record CM008282.1, on the reverse strand, counting down.
ACAAAGTTGGTATCAGAGCCCAGGTTGACAACAATGGCACTAGTAATCTGCGATAAAGGTCGAATAGATAACTAAACAGAACCCGAAAGGGGTCTGACTTTTCAAAAGGTTTTGGTTTTGAAATGAGTACAAATGTTTTGGGATACCGTGTACGTGAGCCATCACCCCTCTGAAGACCTCGACATATAGATATATATAGATATTCTGTTGTGATTGATTTGATATATATCTATACATGGCATATATAGCCTTCTAAGTAGGTTTACGTCTTCTGCAGATGGTTCAGACTAGAGCCTTACCTGCAGCTAGACGAGGTAGAGGTAGACCCCTCTAGGTAGAGGACGAGGTAGGACTCCTGCTGGTGGTTCACATGCAGCGGAAGAGATCCATGAGGAGATTGCTGAGAGTGTCGTTCCTGAGGCTGGGAACGGTGCAGCTGAGGACAGGGTCACAAGGAGCCCAGTCTGGGGAGTCTGACCGTGTCTCCATGGAGGGACCAGCCTTCCGCGAGTACATACGACGTGTTGAGGAGGCTGCCAGGGCAGGTAGGCCTGCTCCTGATCTGCCAGCACAAGAGGGATCATCTGAGAGATCCCATGCAGTTACACAGGTGCCAGCTGCACCGGCACCTGCCGCTGAGATTGCTCGGCTACAGAGGAGCATAGAGGGCCTCGACCAGACACTTGGTTGAAGGCTTTTCATCAGATGGGAGTACCCCCTTTCACTGGGAAAGTGGGCTGGAGGTGGAGCTTTGGATAGGACATGTAGACTCAGCTCTGGAGTCTATTAGATGTCCAGTTGACAGGCAGATTGAGCTGGTGTAGACCTTGTTCAGAGATTTGGCACAACACTGGTGGAGGTCTGTACGAGTACAGGTTACTAGTTATGAGCAGATGAGGACTCTGATCCGAGAGCGTTTCTGCCCTGCCTCGTTGAGGAGGGAGAAACTGCGAGACTTTGTTGAGGCTGGGTTCGAGGATGTACCGGTCTCAAAGGCTATTAGAGATTTCAGAAGGAGCTGGCATTGCTGGGTCCAGCTGCCCCTTCTGGCAGATCAGCACGTGTATTTGTTTTCCCGACGTCTGAGGGATACTACCCGTACTATATATGGCGGGTTTTCACTGTGAGACCTTGGTCGATTATCAGGACCAGGCTTCTGACTACGAGAGGGAGAGAGCTAGGCCAGAGGAGAGCTTCTCAGACCGGGAGGGTCTGAGAAGAGACAGAGGACTGGTCAGACCAGTGGTACTTGGTGGAGCTGCTGGTTCAAGGCGAGGCCAGAGTCGCCAGAGTCGTCCTCGCATCTGCATCGGGTGCAGATAAGGGAGTGCAATGCTTCAACTGCAGTGAGTATGGGCATATGAGGTCAGAGTGTACGAGGCAGCCGGTGACCTGTTTCACTTGTGGCAGACTTGGTCATAGAGCTACCTTCTGTAGACGAGGGAGAGCTTCATCACAACAGGATTCTTCTCCTGCTAGTGCAGTAGGAGGCGGACAAAGGCCACCTCAGCAGCAGCAGCAACATAGTCAGGGACAGCAGAGGGTCCCAGATCGCCCTACGACTCAGGGATCTGCTCCTGGGCCGAGTAGAGGCAGAGGCCGTGGTGGGGGCACCATTGATACTAGAGGCCCATAGGGTCGTGTTTTTGAGCTGAGGAGTGCAGAGGAGCCAGCTGCACCTACTGCTACAGGTACCATTCTGATTCATGGTTTACCTGTTAGAGTTTTATTTGATACTAGTGCTACGCACGTCTTTTATTTCTAATGCATGTGTAGAGCGTCTGGGTTTAGATACAATTGAGGGATGCCCTTTATTATAGGGTTACCCGATGGTGGTAGGGGTCAGAGGTACCCATGAGATTCACGGTTGTCCCATTTCTGTAGGGACTCGTGTTTTACTAGTTGACTTCTTTGTCATGCCGTTAGAGCATGAGGAAGTTATACTAGGTATGGATTGGATGGATAGACATTCTGGCAGTCTTAGATGTAGGTAGGAGGACTGTTACCTTCTCTACTGAGTTAGGCCAGATAGAGGTTTTCCGAGGTTGGGACCTTGGAAAGGTAGTCACAGTTATCAGTGCTATACGGGCAGCTAGACTGATTGCACAGAGTTGTGAGGCCTTCTGGTGTTATGCCATGAAGGAGGGGGAGAGTCCAGCATTAGAGGATATCCTAGTTGTTTGTGAGTTTACTAATGTTTTTGCTGAACCGTCCAGTTTGCCGCCTCAGAGGAGTGTGGATTTCAGTTTCGAGTTAGAGCCTGGTACGAGACCCATCTCGAAGGCCCCATACCGGATGGTGCCTGTCGAGATGTTGGAGCTGAAGAAGCAACTCGAGGAGTTGGCTGAGAAGGGCTTCATTCGCCCTAGCGCGTCCCCATGGGGAGCACCTGTCCTCTTCGTACGGAAGAAGGACGGATCGCTGAGACTGTGTATTGATTACAGAGAGCTGAACAAGGTGACCATCAAGAACAAGTATCCACTGCCGCGCATTGATGATTTGTTAGATTAGCTACAAGGAGCGACTGTGTTCTCCAGGATTGACCTGCGTTCCGGGTATCACCAGCTGAGGGTGAGGGAGCAGGATGTGCACAGGACAACATTCCGGAGCAGATATGGCCACTACGAGTTTGTAGTGATGCGATTTGGGCTTACGAATGCCCCAACCGTCTTTATGGAGTTGATGAACAGTATCTTCATCGACTTCCTGGATCAGTTTGTAGTGGTCTTCATTGATGACATTCTGGTATACTCTCGTAGTGGAGAGGAGCATGCAAGACATCTGAGGACTGTATTGCAGGTTTTGCGGGATAGAGAACTTTATGCAAAGTTCTCTAAGTGCGAGTTCTGGATGCCAGAGGTAGCATTCCTGGGTCACATTGTATCCGCCGAGGGGATCAAGGTTGATCCGGCGAAGATAGAGGCAGTAGCTGCATGGACTACACCGACGAACGTCAAGGAAGTCCGTAGCTTCCTTGGCCTAGCCGGTTACTACAGACGCTTTGTGGAGGGATTCTCTGTGATTGCCCGCCCACTAACGAGTTTGTTGAGGAAGACTACCAGATTTATGTGGTCTGATCAGTGTACGCAGAGTTTTGAGGAGCTGAAGAGACGTCTGACTTCTGCTCCTGTTTTGGCACAACTAGAGGGTACTGAGGATTTCGTAGTATATAGTGATGCATCCAAGCTAGGCTTGGGATGTGTTTTGATGCAAAGAGGCAGGGTGATTGCTTATGCGTCTAGACAGCTGAAGACGTATGAGGAGAACTACCCGACTCATGATCCGGAGTTGGCAGCGGTAGTTCATGCACTAAAGATCTGGAGACATTACCTATATGGTGTTACATGTCAGATCTTCACAGACCATCAGAGTCTGAAGTACATTTTCACGCAGCGGGAATTGAATAACCGCCAGCGTAGGTGGCTTGAGCTGATCAAGGATTTTGATCTGGAGATTTTGTATCATCCGGGGAAGGCGAACGTTGTCGCCGACGCCCTGAGCAGGAAGACGCCTCAAGAGCAGGCGATTGCGAGATTGACGATACAGTCTCAACTACAAAGAGACTTGATCTGGTTAGAGTTGGACATCCAATTTCCTGATGAGGATGCCCAACTGCGTACTCTAGAGGTACTTCCTGATCTGTTGGATGAGATCCGACAGAAACAGGAGATCTGCCCGACTTTACAGAGGATCAGAGATAGGATGTCTCGAGATGAGGCCCCACAGTTCCTTCTTGGAGCAGATGGAGTTTTGAGACGCCGTGGTCGCGTCTGTGTACCTGCTGATACAGAGCTAAGACAGAGGATATTACAGGAGGCTCACTGTACACCTTACTCGGTACATCCAGGTACGAGCAAGATGTATCAGGATCTGAGATGTTTATATTGGTGGGGAGGGTTGAAGCCCGATGTGGACAGATTTGTGGCACAGTGTGCGACCTGCAAGCAGGTCAAGATCGAGCATTTCAGACCTGGAGGTGAGCTCCATCCACTTCCTGTTCCACAGAGGAAGCGGGAGGACATCACCATGGACTTTGTGACTGGACTGAGGCTGAGCCGGAGTTTTGATGCCATCTGGGTCATAGTTGATAGACCGATGAAGACGGCACGTTTCATTCATATTCGAGAGACTTGGCCGGTGAGCAGATTAGCAGAGGAGTACACTAGGCAGATAGTGAGACTCCATGGTGTACCGAGGGCGATCGTCTCAGACCGAGATGGACGATTTACCTCGAGATTCTGGCAGCAGATTCAGACTGCCCTGGGACGAGTTTACACTTCACGACTGCGTTCCATCCTCAGACAGATGGTTAGTCAGAGAGGACCATTCAGACACTGGAGGATATGCTGCGAGCTTGTGTGTTGGATTGGGGGCAAGTGTGGACGGATCATCTCCCACTTGTTGAGTTCTCCTACAACAACAGCTGGCATGCATCTATTGGGATGGCCCCATATGAGGCACCGTATGGACAGAGATGTCGTACCCCGTTATGCTGGGATGAGCAGAGCAGTGTCAGTGGTTTAGCACCTGATCAGATTCAGGATGATATGGCTCGGATAGCATTGATTAGAGAGCGTATGCTGACTGCACAGAGCCGTCAAAAGTCTTATGCTGACAGGAGGCGTAGACCTCTAGAGTTCAGGGTTGGAGCCCATGTTTGGCTTAGAGTGTCCCCGACACAAGGTGTTAGGCGTTTTGGCATTAAGGGAAAGTTGGGTCCCCGATATGTCGGACCGTTCGAGATTTTGGATCGAGTTGGGAGCGCAACTTACAGATTAGTCTTGCCTCCGAGATTAGAGGGTGTTCACCCTGTGTTTCACGTGTCTCAGCTGAGGGAGTATATACCAGATCCGAGACATATCGTGAGTTATGAGGATTTGGTGGTTGAGCCGGACCACACTTTTGTTGAGCATCCGATTGCAGTCCTAGAACGAGGTATGAGACGCCTGCATTCGAAGGACATACATATGCTTATGATACAGTGGTCGAGACGAGGACCTGAGGAGGCTACATGGGAGACTGAGGATAGTATCCAGAGTTCTATGCCAAGATAGGTGCACCAGTACGATCACCAAGTAGATCTTAGTACTAGCTTGGTGAGTCTTATGTGCTTACATGCTTATATGTTATGATATATTATTTCATGCTAGCTTTGTTGTGGTTATGATCTTATTAGATCCTGTTGTGCTAGTATGATTTTTGTTTATAGCTGGAGATGGTTCTTTCCTCCATGCTATTGTGATATGTTATGGTTTGGCTAGAGATGGTTTTCCTCTAGGCCTTGGATAGTATAGTTGCTGCTGGAGTGGATGGTTTCCTGCATGCTTATGTTTGAGGTTATAGAGAGAGTTGTACCTTGGCTTCTGAGTCCGAGTGGTTTGAGGATTTTACAAGTTTCGGGATGAAACTTGTTTTTAGGGGGGTGAGGAGTAAGAGCCTCAGTTTTGGGAGCTAGTTTTGGCCTTAGCCGCCCCCGCGGGTCTGTGAGGCCGCCCCTGTGGCTCCCCTGTTGTTCCGCCCCTGCGGCCAGGAAACCCACCCATGCGGTTTCCAGCGGCTGCAACCGGTTTTGTTGACCCTTTGAATTGTGTTGTCCCCTTTCCTTTGCCTTCTCCCTTAAGTTATCCCCTTATTTGCTTGAGCAAGGGTTTCACTTTGTTCTCTAGCTTCCCACGATCTTCTTGCTTCTCCTTCTTCTTCCCTTGAGTTTGATCTTGTGTATGAGTATCTCTTGAAGTTTACAAGAGAGTTTGAGATGGCTTTGATGCTATGGATACTGGTGGTTCTTGTTACTGTGCTTGAGGCCAACTAGTGTGTGTGACCTTCCTCTACAGCCTTAGACCACAAGTGTGGTAAGGATCTTCTTATTCTCTTCTTCCTTTCTTGTTCTTCCTCCCTAGCTTAGGATTAGATGCTTGCATTGATGTGTATTGATGTTTGTATGTGTATGTATATGTATGTGCTTGACCCTGGATGAGAGAAGACGTGATTTGATCACGTAAAGAGCCGAGGAGGAATCGCAGAACTGTTTCCTGCGTTGTCGCCGCCCCGCGGCCGAGAGTCACCGCCCCCGCGGCTACCGTGTCGCAGCGCCTGCGTCGTGCCTGCGTTTGCCGGCGTCCCTTGTCACCGCTCCCGCGGCTACGTCCCGCCGCGCCCGCGGCCGCTTGCCTTTCGCCCCTACGCCCCTTTGTCACGCAGGTGCGCTTTGTCCCGGGTCTACCTAGAGTTAGGTAGATCCTTTTCTTTCCTAGTATGAGCGGTAGTAGCATGCTAGGTAGCGGATGTAGTTGAGTAGGATATAGTTATGCCGGTTACGGCTTTTAGGTTATGAGTTGGATATGATCCTTTTGGATCCCTTGGGTCTAGGTGTGACCCTTTGTGTCTAGGAGTTTAATATATATGTATGCCTTGTATAGGCCGTATTATCCTCCAGTTTGGAGTGGACTGAGTTAAGGGTTGATCCAGTTGAAACGACTACGAGGTTGAGGTAAGTCCGTGGGACTTACTTAGTTGTCATTCCTTTATAGGATGTTGTGCATGAGTGGTGTTTGTTATATGTTTATAGCATGCGTTATGATGGTCACCGACCTATGATGTATTGATTGCCCATTGTAGGGTTGTGACAACTTTTCCATTCATCCCGCTGGGAGTTGGGGGTTCTCTGTGGTCAGGCCAGACCTAGTAAAGGGTTCGGGCACTCTCCATTCCCTTAGGGTACACGGGGAGGTGTTCCAGGCACCACTCCAGCTGGTTATAGTACCCAGAGGCGAGGGTTATATTCCTCGTGTCACTTATATTTATATGGATATTTATATACGAGTTGACTGGTGGACTTTATAAAGATAATGAACCGGGTAAATGTGTGAAAACATGATGAGGTGTTAAGATTTCTAATGTGTGTTTGTGCTCTAGCATCTTCCTATATATGTGTATGGTTAGCTAACGGTTTTATACCGTGTTGTAGACACTTTGCAGGATAGGAGAGCTACAGAGTGATTTAGAGTGGGTGATCCGCTGAGGGCTTCGTCCACTGGGGCGTTATCGGGGATATGGGTTCTTTTGTTGTACAGTATGATTTTGTTTGTATTCAGCGGTACACTGTATTACCTTTTGATATATATATCAGTTTCATGTTTTGTTTTTAATCTTTTGGTGCCTTGTTGTAAGATCAGTGAAATTGTTGTCAGGCTAGGGTCAGGATCCATTGTGAGATCCTAGCCCAGTAGCACTCCGAGTCCTACGGATTTGGGGTGTTACAGATGAATACCTGAGGATGGGTCAAACAACTACACGAAAATGTCTACAAAAATTTTGTGAAGGAGTAATCAAGGAATTTGAAGATGAGTATTTACGATGCCCAACAAACGAAGACCTACGTAAGATCCTCTACAGGAATGAACAACGAGGATTCCCAGGCATGATCGGCAATATTGATTGTATGCATTGGGAGTGGAAGAATTGCCCTAATGCATGGAAAGGTCAATATTGCGGACGAAACAAGAATGCAACCCTCATTCTGGAAGCTGTTGCGGATGAAGATCTATGGATCTGGCATTCTTTTTTCGGTATTCCAGGTTCGTGTAATGACCTTAATGTACTTTACTGTTCACCAGTATTTAGTGATGTTTTGCAAGGTCGGGCACCTCCTGTGAAGTTTATGGTCAATGGTCATGAATATAACATGGCATACTACCTAGCTGATGGCATCTACCCTAGTTGGGCTACTTTCGTGCAAGGATTTACCCATCCTCAAACTCCTAAGCAAAGCCTTTTTGCTGATTGTCATGCTGGTGCACGTAAGGATGTTGAACGTGCATTTGGAGTTCTGCAGGCAAGGTTTGCAATTGTACGACAACCAGCTCTTGCTTATGATGAAGATATATTGGCCGACATTATGAAGGCTTGTATTATTATTCATAACATGATAGTGGAGGATGAACGAGACAACAAGAATGCTGAAGTAATAAGAAGATATTACGAAACAGATCGCCCTAATCAATGTTCGCGTCGTAGAGGTGAAGCGAGTACAAGTGCTACCGTCAACAATGATGAAGCTTTCCAGTTTCAAACTGGACGTCCGATCGACATTAACAAATACTTGGAGACAAGGGACACTATGTGTAATAGACGAACTCATCAGTCCCTTAAAGTTTGGTGAAGTGAATCCTTAAAAAAAATTATCGGCATCTCTATGATTTCATGATTATGTTTCGTAATTTATTTACCATTGTTGTATTCTCATTTAGTTTTTTTAAGACGCTTTAATCTTCATGCATCATGTTCTTATTTCATGTACCGTTATTTTTTCTCATAATTATTGATAATCATGTTATTTAATTATTTTTTTTACTAATTTATAATCGTATTAATTTAATTATTATTATTCTATTAATTTAAAATAACAATAATAATTAAGAGTTTGGTAATATCTTAATGATTATTATTTGATTAGTTATTATTTATTAAATAGTAAATAAAAATTTGGAAAATATAGGAGAGAGAATGTGATAGGATAGGCTAGAAAGTAGGAGAGAGGATTGTGAGAGAATTTTTATAATTTGTTGTTGGTGGGATGAATTTTTTTTTTTGTGAATAAAGATGATGTGGAAGAGAGATGATGGAAGAAAGAGAGTAGGGAGGGATTTTTTTTTTCCACTGATGATAGTGCTCTTATAAAATAACCCCTGATATAAAGGGGGTTAAAAAACTGTCTTTCCTTTCATTAAATAAAACCTGAGAGAGGATACTATTATTAGACCCAAATATATGTATAACTTGAATAAGACGACGTTACTATTATTAGACCCAAGTGTATGTATAACTGGTCGTGACATCACTGTTCAGCTCTAACATTGAGAGGTTCTCCGTGACTAGTCCACTCAGGTCTACGGCCATATGCATTAGCACCACTCATGTTGGTATAAGGGGATGGAGGCAGGGGTTGGAAGACCCTCGTTCCACACAATAAGTTGAATCATGAGTGAATCACCTAATAAAAAGATAATAACGAGGTTTTGTGTGCAAGCATGATGATATGTTTAATTTCCGCATTGATGTGTGTCTTTGCTATTGTAGTGTTATCTAATACTTATATTTTGCTAGCTAATGGTTTTACTGTTATGTTTTTTGATTCCTTGTAACGTAAGAAAGTTACAGGGTGATCGGGAGTAGATGGTTAGTTGGGTCCACGTATACACATAGATTGGATAGCTTTTTAGTTTTGCATTCATTTAGGATGGCTTTGCGTTTAAGGATTTTAATAGTTTTTGTACAAGGCTGATTCATGTCATGCATTCACGACCTTATAATTTTGTAATACATTTTCAATTGTTTTATTTACATTTGTGGCTTTTTGTAAGATATAGTGAAATTGTTGTCAAGCTAGGGTCATAAACCATTACGAGGTCCTAGCCTGTGAAACCTTAAGTTTTCTGAAATTTGGGGTGTTACACTTGGTGCACTTTCGTGCAATCATATCACCAATTTCACACATGGCGTTTATTCGTTAATCCACATCAACTAACAGTTAATTTAATTCAAACAAGTGACATTAATTTTAACGTGGCGGCCTCATGGTTTTTCTCACAATTTATTTTTTTTACTAATTCCATAATCAAGCCATCAAATATTTTTCTACTAGACCATAACTATTTTATAAAAGATTTGGTTCAACTCTTGACCCGATATATAAAGTTGAATCTCAATTTTTAGATGTATCAAATAAAAAGTTTACTTTAGTTTTGTTTTACTGAATCATAATAATAATTTTTTTCTTGTAATTATTTTTACAAGTTATTTGTTATCCACAATTTTTTTTTTTAAATGGTCATATTTTTATTAATTTTGGTATCCACATTGATTATTAAGTAAGGATAACAATATTTTGAGAGCTTGAATATAAAAATATAATGTTTGAAGATTAAACAAATTGGACATTTCAAGGCCTTTTTTCTAAGATCAAGTATAATATTCGTGTATTGGGTCGTTGTAACCAATTGTTACGTGAGTCGTTAACCTATTAGAGCTAGTCGTAAGTTATATTTTGTCAAAATAATAAATATATTTTAAAAAAAACACGAGGTATTGTTTATTAATAAATACCCATTTAAGACACGAGGTATAGTTTACACGAGATATAAACTAGTGATTATGTAAATTATAGATAACGAATATAATAATGTTATCTTTTCAATAAGGCCGTTAAATGTTTAGTATAAAAGGGGCAATAGTCGAACATTATAATTATATGAAAATGTGGGTGGATTTAATTCGAGATAAAATTGGTAAATTGAGGGTAGTTGTGACTTTTGAGGCAATCTAAGAAAAATAATGTTTGCTTCAGCTAATTAAGGTACTATATACTACCCCAACTAGTAAATTGTTGGCCCCTACCTGATCTTGATTCGTGTAGAGATCATCAGTATCTCAAGTTTGATTGTTATGTCATAAAAAGGGTTGGTAAGGAATTGATTTGAATACTATAATTAGAATTTCATAACTATCGGATATCCGTCACTTTTTAATCACATCGGATAACTTTTTGTGTATATCCGACTCATCGGTGTTATTCAGACTCTAATTTGGATATACAAATATGATTTTAGTTGGATCGAAAAAGCATTCATCAAAATCCGAATTATCGAAGCCCTAAATCTTATCCAAATATAATTTCTCTACTTTGTTTAATGAACACAATTAAAGTGTTAATCCAAAGTCAAAAAACATAATTAGAATAAAAGTGTAAATTGTTTTCTTTTTATAATTGATTAAAATAATATTTTAAAAATATATTGTTTATTACTTGGATATCAACGTATTTCTACTTAATTTTGATCCATGTCCAATTCGATAATTTAGAAAAAAAAATAAAAAAAATCTCTCGTACTGAATTGGAACGGATAAAACGAATATTAGTTTATATAGAAATCGCCGGATCAAATTTAAGAACAAAATCTCCAAAACAAATTGTAAACTAGTTTTCGAATAAAACCTCCCAACAATTATTTGATGAATTTGTTCATCACATATGTATTTGTATGCACATGACTCCAGCATACTTCTTTTGACTTTCTAACTAGGGTGATTAGTCTAAGCTTGCTGGATGTATTAATGCTTTCCTAATTACATTTGTGGGATATATTAAGGTTTGTATTCACATTGAATATAATATAATAACGGACCTAATACATAAAGTTCAATTTATATCATGTATTTAAATCTAACCCAATTTTCGTATTGTCAATTAATTTTAGGATACAATTTTTTTATGTATATATTATTTGAATTTATGTGATGTATTCAAACCTAACTCGTGCGTTTATATGCCACCAATGACACCATCTCCATCTTTGTCGGGAGTCGGAGCATTACCAAATGTAGACGGTCTCAATCAAGTTAAAGCAAGGAAAGCCGAAAGAGAAGGCGCTAAACTTGTAGCTTTCTGCATATTCAAGTAGTGTTGGCCCCGGTTCAAACCTAACAGTCGAACCGGCGGTTTAGGTTTGGCCGGTTTGACGGTTTAGGTTACGGTTTGGGGTTTCCGAAAACCTAAACCGTCGGTTCAAACCGGCGGTTTGGGCCTCCGGCCATTTTTTTTTAAAAACCCAACGGCTCTTTAAAGAGCCGTTGGTTTGCAAAGTGCGTCAACGGCTCTTTTAAGAGCCGTTGGGACAATAATATTTTTTTAAAAAAAAATTAATAATTTAATATCCCACCCACAACTTATCCTAATTTCCTATAAATACCCAATATTTATTCCTCTAAAAATCACACAATCTACAACTCATCTTCTCTACTCTCCTAATCTCTTATTCTCGAAATCTCGTATTCTCGTTATCTCGATTTCTCGTAATGGCAAACCAAAGTGATCAAATTCCCTCTTCTCAATACTTTCCTAGCACCCAAGAGAGCGAAACACAAATGCCCGACAATCCCGAAGTTACCGAAGTTCCACGAAGAAGTCTCCCCCCTCCGAAAATGCTTACATCCGAAATATTTACGAAGCATTACACCAAGGGGGAGCCGGTGAACGATTATTGTCAAGTGGCATGCAACTATTGCTCGAAGGTGTACAAGTGGAAGGTCAAGGGTGGGTACGGGACATTGCAAACTCACATGGCAAACGTCCATCCGGAGAAGCTCGGGATTTCACGGGGACAAACACAATTGTCCCACGGGTTTGCATCTTCTACCTCTCATTCTTCTTTATTTACATATAATCATAGTGAAGAAAGTTTAGGATTGACCGATGTTATTTGTTCACATTCATTACCGTTTTCTTATGCCGAATATGAAGGAGTTAAGGAATATAACACTACATATCTTCAACCCTCTTTTAAACCAACTTCTAGGAAAACCGTTTCAAAATTAGTAACTAAATCTTACTTAAAAAAGAAATAAAATCTTTTTTATCGAATTTGGCAAATTTTGAACATCAAGTTTCAATTTGTAGTGATATTTGGAGTACACAATCACAACAACATTTTTACATGGGCATTACTTTACATTTTATTGATAACGCTATGTTTTTGCATGAATATGTTATTGGATTTCGGCATTTCAATCAAAGACATAATGCACTAGGCATTGCAAGCATGATTAAAACGGTTTTACAAGAATATAATTTACATCATCAAATTTTTTCATATTCTTTTGATAATGCATCCGCAAATACCGCCGCCGTAAACCATTTGGTTGAGGATGCGGGACGATATATAAAAACTACTTATACTCATCAAAGATGTGCATGTCATATTTTAAACTTATGTGTTCAAGATGGACTTAAGGTTTTAGGAAATATGCTAACCCCACTCAAACTTGTTATTGATCATATTTGACACGACTCCGATTTAAGAAGAAAATGGAGAAATTTATGTTTAAACAAAAACGTTCATCCAATTGCTTTTTCAAAAGATGTTGGAACTCGTTGGAACTCGACTTACAAACTACTTTGTGAAGCCGTACGTTATAAACTTTTGTTACAAGAATTTGCTTCAATTCACGTACCTTGGTCAATTTTAGATGATGAAAATGTTTGGGAAACTTGTGTCCATATTTGTAATGTTTTAAAAACTTTTAATGATGCAACTAATACCATGAGTTGTGTTTACACTCCACATCTCATAGATTTTTAGAAATTGCCGTTAATGTTTCCGAAGCTTTTGTAAAATGTTTTAACATACCTTGCCTCATGGATTGCATGTTTGACATGAAAGATTAATGGCTTAAATATTATCAAGACATTCCCATGATTTATCTTGTAACCGCCGTTTTTTATCTTAGACTTAAACTAGATAGTCTTTCCGATTTATTGACTGCTTATTATGATTGTTTGTGTGTAAACTTAACACAAGAAAACATTAATGTTCCTAACATTGTGCAACAAGTTAATCCCGAAATTGGAAAATTACTTAGTACATTTGAATCTAGTGCTAGCTCTTCTTCTACCGCACCTAGTCCATCTCCCTCTTCTACTAGTTCATCTTCTTCTCTTTCACTTGCACAACAAATTTTTTCCAGAAGAACGAAAATACCTAGACATGCATCTTCAAATGCGGAATATCAAGATTATCTTAACACTTGTTTTAATTATGATGATAATGTTGAATTTGATATTTTAGATTGGTGGAAGAGATTAGCTCCCAAATATCCAACCTTAGTTAAAATTGTACAACAAATCATGGCCGTGCCCGCATCAACGGTTGCGGTGGAACAATCATTTAGTCAAGGTGGGAACATTCTCGGTCACAAGAGAACTCAATTGAAGCCCAAGAAGTTGGAGATGCAAGTTTGTATTCAAGATTGGATAAGGGCGGCTAAGCGGAAACAACGGAATGCACCGGTGTACGACCCCAAATCGGATTCCAACTCCGAAGACAACGGCACTACTTCCGAGTCCGACATCGAAAGGTAAGCGGGATTAAAAAAAACTCGAAAGTCCGAAAAAAGGTAAGTTAAGGTAAGAGAACTACGTGGGCTTTGAATCCTCTTATAGGCCAAACCTAAACCGGCGGTTTGCAGACCTAAACCGCCATGTATATTAATTCAAGCAAGTAATTAGATATTTAAATATAGGAAGAGAGCCATGAAAAATGTGGTCATTTGAAGGAGATAGGGGATTGGTTATGAAGTGGACCCCCACTCTCACCAAGCAAAGCCACCAACAAAGAAACACAATCTAATATTAATTCCGACTAACTTCACAATTCACCCCCATATAAAATAAAGAAAAGCGTCCTAAATTAATTACATGCCAAACTTGTATAATATATTTACATAAATATAATCATAACTTTTTAACATATGTTATCTTTTTAAATTGTATTTTTCAACTAATTATTTTGTAATTTGTATAAGGTAAAACCATCTTATATAATCCAAAACATGTCATTAAACTACTGACAATTCTTTTTAAATGATAGTTTTATAATAATATAACAATATGGTTTCTAAACATACCGGAGGAAATTGCTATTTGACACCGTAACTACGCACTTCGCGTGCGTAGTTGAGAACTCACTCAATTACGCACTTGGGGTGCGTAGTAGTAGTTAATATTACAAAAAAAAAAATATTTTTATAACACTTCTCAATTTTTTCAATTTTATTTATTTTTTCTCGGACTCCAACTACGCACCCCATATGCGTAGTTGGAAACTAGTCAACTACGCACGCGAAGTGCGTAGTTACGGTGACAAATAGTGATTTTCGCCGCCGGTACGTCTAATAATCCCCTATAACAAAATACTCTTAATCTATCAATAAATATTATTAAAACAAGACCCATCCCGTCCCATGCCCACCCCTAATATTTACTAATTTGCCGTTGATTCTTTTGTAAAAATTTGTTATTAAAATTACTAAATAGTTAACGTGTCACGTCAGTTTTCGTTAGGTATATACCCCTAAAACGTCATCTTATTAATATATAATAATTTATTATCAAAACGTAAAAGGATTTTCGGTTACTACAAATACCAAATCTGACATAAATTTTCTAACATAATTTGTTTTTAATATAAAAACTATTTGGTTCTTCTACAATAAAGGTATTTTTATACGGTCGGGATATTAATATATCAATTTTTATGTTTAAAAGTCCATTTAGCCTATAATTAAATTTTGTTCAAATTAATATTGATACGTAAAAATTATAAGATAATATTTTTATTTAGGTAAATCCCGCACAAGATGCGGACACTAAACTAGTTAATTAAAAAAAAAATAGTATCCTAGGTAGACCGGATCATATCCGGACTCGGGTTGGGTTTTATCAAAAAAAAGCCCGTTTAGCCGAATCTGGGCCAAGCCGAGCCCAGATGACGGGCCTATGGGGGCGTCATACCCGTCTGGTCGGCCCGGCTTCCTGTTGGATACCCGTTTTTTTTTCCTTCTTCAAACTATAAAAAAATAAAATTTTAAATAACTAGCTTCAAAATTGGATAATCAAAATTGGTTGCATCCTATCCTATGATGCACATAAATTTGTAGAAGGTGGAGTATCTCGTGTCCCGCCGTGTCGGACATGGGGACACGGCAGGACAGCTCGGACACGGTCAAGACATGTTTCAGTTGTTAATTAAAATGTTACAAACAAACGTTTTGTGAAGCATTTTTGGAGATAGCCACGAATATAACTACATTTTTTTCGAGGGTAAATTTGTGGGTATTAAATTAACATGCGTGCTGCAAAATGAAAGCGGGCCGTCAAAATGAAAAATGTTTAGCCGAATGAAAAAAATTAGGCGGGTTAACTTTCTCATTTTCCCCCTGATTTTCAAAACCCTAATGGTGTAACTTCGATTGATTTTAGTGGTCGCCTCCTCTATCTTCCCCGTTTGTTCAAGGGAGAACATCAAATTGCCTCCTCTATCTTCTCCGTTCATCATCGCCGGCCTCTCTCCCCCTCGTCTTCTTCTCAACTGTGTAGAGGTACGTTCTTCTTCTCTACCCATTGATGGTGTAACTTCAATTGATTTGTGGCCGCCTCCTCTATCTTCTCCCTTGCTCTCCTCATAACTGATCTACGCTTCTCAATGTCTTCTCAAGCTCTCAGTCGCCGGCCTCTCTATCCCTTTTCTTCTTCTCGACTGTGTGGTTTTGGTTCTTCTCCTTCTATACTCCTCTCTGACACTTCTCCTTCTCGACTTAGAGGTACACATATCTCCTTCTCTGTTGCTTCTCAAGTTGTGCTCTTGTTTATTACAATTATTACTATTTTTTTCCTTCTTTCGAGCTGCTAATTAAATTGTGCTTAAGTGTGGTTTTAGTTCTTGTTTATTACTATTATTATTAGTTCCTGATTACCTCTCAAGTGTTGTACAAATCTATTCATTCAGGTAATCAGATATGTGCCGGTGTTGACACATTACAGGGTTAGTTTTAGTTTTAGTTACAGGTGAGTAAAAAAGTCGAGTAAAAGAGTGTACAAATAAAACTGTTAAAATGTAGTCCTAATTTAGATGCGTATCACAAAATGATATATTAGCTGCTTTGTTTCCTTGTTAATTTTTCCACTGTATATATAATTAGCAAGTATTTCTGAACTGATAATAGAAAGATGCCAAAAATTCATATACGACAGTACCCAAAACTATAACAGAAAACAAAGAGTCGTGCTTTACCTCCAATTTGTCTCCACAAATATCCTATTCCTATGTGATATTATATAGTATATACGAGCCTCGTTGCAGTATGGATGTCTATGACGTACACAAACCCATAAAACTTACCCAAGCTTTCCAACATTTAATGTACAAATCCAATTCTTCGATATATTTGTATTCAAGTGAATGTATTTGGCTTATAACCATCAAACCTTAACTACAAGCAATGAGTAATTTTAGGTTAGCACTTTAGGTTACAAGGTCGGGATGTTAACAATAATTGAGTGTGCAATTAGGACTTTCACAATTTGATCAATATTGTATTTTGGTTTTCTTCTCTTTTTTCCTATTCCTTATAATGTATTTTGGTTTTCTTTAGTTTTTGCATTACTGTTTTTTTTCCTATCACTTCTTTCACTTGTTTTTTTGTCACTGCAGTCATTTTGATAGGTAACATCATGAAACTTGTCGGCACTTCATTGACATTATTTCTAGTTTTGCGCGAAGCTCGTAGTGATGGTGTTACTACTTGTGGTCGTGTTGCTTTTTCTCCTTCCCGTGATCCTATTGCTACTTTTTTCACGTGCACGTACTCGCCAGGGCCTTGTTGCTAGCATTGCTCGTGTCAATCCCCGTGTCAATACTATCACTCCGGCTACCAATCCGATTACCAACGGTGTTTCTTCTTTGTCAGATGCATGTGTGCAAGAGGTTGAGCAAGTTGAAGGTAAACAATATGAGGAGGAGGTGGAGGAGGATGAAGGTGATGGTTCCGCTCCAACTCCTAATGCTCAAGGATCTCGCAACTCACAAGCTCAATATCAAACCGAAGAATGCAATATGTTGTTGGGAGTTCCAGATGACGGCACTCGGTTCTTCTCTATTTTTTTAATTTATTTTTATCAAACCTATTTAGTTAAAGTTTATATTACTAAGCATTTGGTATTATTTTTAAAGACCTTGAACTACGCGAGCGAGCTTTTGCAAAGATGAAGGAAATTATACATTGATATTAGAATGGTATTTGGACAAGTGTTTCCAAAGTGCCACAAAATGTTCAGAGCATGTGGTTTAGTGAATTTAAGGTGCAGTTTTAATGATTGATATTTAATTTATTTTGCAATATGTTGCTGAATTTTTTGTATTTGAAATATGTAGAAATATTTTGCTTTCACGATGTCAGCATAAGAGATGAAAAAAAACATTTTCTCATCAAGCTTGTGCTCACATACAAAACATCTTTAAGTTTCACCGTGATAAGGGATCCATACCTGATTTTATTGGAGATGATATATGAAAAGAGAGAGAGACTTTAAGAAAAACTGATGAAAAACTAGTTAGGCAAGCAACAATGAACAGGATGAATCGGGGTTCCAAAAATGATCGTGATGTTGGTTCATAACAAGGAGGTTCATGCAAAGTCAGCAAATGGAGAAAAAGAATGGTGAGTGTATTATATATTAATGTTTAATTTTATCTTTGAGTTATAGTGTAAATGCTAAACAATACTATATGTTTTCTATATTTTTAGGAGTTTGCTAATGATGGTGTTAAACCTACACTTTCTCAAGTTATTAAAAAGTTGTGGACGAAGAAAGATGGAGAATGGACTAGACCAAAGCCTGTTGCAATTGTGGTGAGTTATCCAAACTTGAATAAATTAGTGACTTGTTGATTTTTTGTTGATTTATTTTTATAGTTGAGTTGTTGATTTTAGCAATAAATATCTATGTTGAATAGTTTAATATCAATTTGATATCATATCACTGATGACTTTTGGATTTTTGGTTTTTTTATTAGTTGAGTTTCTTTTGGGTCATGAATATCAATGCCGAATACATTCATATCATTGCTAATTTTTTGGGTTGCTAATTAGCCATGGTTCAAGCATGAATAGATTAGTGGGTTTTTTTTTATAGTTGATTTGTTGGGTTTTTTTTTTAGTTGGGTTTCTTTTTAGCCATGAATAGATTAGTGGGTTGCTGATTTTTTATAGTTGACTTGCTAATTTGTTTATATAGCTCACTTGCTATTTTTTTATAGTTCACTTGTTGATTATATGATGAAATTTGGGTTATTGATTTTTTAGTTCGCAATTGAACATTCAGTTTGGGTTCAAACTTACATTTATGTTGATTTTCTGTTTGATACAAATATTGGTTCTCCGTAGGATGAATTTGACCGTCTTATCACTCAACAATCCTATTCCGAAGATGAGGAAAACGTGACTCGCCTCACAGAGAATGAAGTTTGGGTTCAAGCATGTAATGATCCAAATAATAGGAGAATATTTGGATTAGGGGAACAAAATGTAGGGCTCCTTCGTACTGGGCTTGGAAACAATCTCATGATTGTCAATTCTACAAATAATTATCATACCTATTCAGATGCGGAGCCACTTCAAACTGAAATGAAAATAATGAAAGAGAAATTGGATGTCTCAACTGTTGAGGTAAAAGACATGAAGGGAAAAATGAAGGAGTTGCAAGATTTTATCAAACAACAACAAT
The DNA here is from genome assembly GCA_002319775.1 of Fagopyrum tataricum. NCBI lineage: Eukaryota > Viridiplantae > Streptophyta > Magnoliopsida > Caryophyllales > Polygonaceae > Fagopyrum > Fagopyrum tataricum. The sequence continues at coordinate 15,031,957 of CM008282.1, read as the reverse complement.
CCTTGCTAGTAGAACTACTTAAGCTTCAAAAGGGTGCTTCTTCAAGCTCTACACCACCACCACCATCACTTTTATAGCTTGTAATTGTTTTCAGAAATTTTGAGCTTATTTTGCTTTTTCATGCTTTTGGATTGATCATAGACTATGCAATATGATCATTACATGAATATTACTAGTGGTTATGGATGATTTGAATATGTAAATTTTGTTATTATGGATGTAGGATGTTAATGATATGGATTTGCTCTTTAATTTTTTTATATTAGGTATTCTATAATTTCTGGATTTAGTATTTAGTATTTAGTTTATTTAATATTTTCTACCATTTTAGTAGCATAATCGGATAGTATATCCACGAATATAGCCACAAATTTTCTCTTATAAATTTCCGTGCCTACTAGTCACGAGGTTAGCCACAAATATGTTCGTGGGTGACGTCTTCAATGTAACCTTCCACATTACATAGCCACGACTGTATTTGTGGGTAAAGGCACCAAATGTACCCCATATACACTATTTGTGGCTATTAGTCACAGTTCTAGAAACGAAAGGCCCGTAGGTAATGCCCTAAATTGTAGCCTTAAACAACCTTCGTGCCAAATTACCACGGTTTTAGTAGTGAATATATTTGTGGGTAAATGCCTGAAATGTACCCTCACACATTATTCGTGGTTAGTAGCCATGTGTTTAGCCACAAATTTATTCGTGGGTAAAGGCCTCAAATTTGCCCTTAAGGTTATTTTTGTGGCTAAATTAGCTTCAAACCAATATTTCGAGGGTAAACTGTGTAGCTAGATTTAGCCACGACATTTGTAGCTTTGACTTGTTTTTTTAGGGTAATTTCGTGGCTAACGTCGAGGGTAATCATTTTCATGGGTATTGTCGAGGCTACGTTCGTGGCTACAACAATGTTTTCTGGTAGTGTTCTACCATCAAATAAGGATGGTAGATCCATCAAGTCCTCATAGTATCTTTTCATTCAAACCATATCGGCGTTATCGTCAACAAAACAAGGAGCAAAGAAGGGAGGGAGGTTCATCAAGTCTTCATAGCATCTCCTCGCTCCAACAAAACAAGGGAACGAGTTCGAGCAGACCCTCCAAGCAAAATCCTTAATCAAAGGAGCCACCTTAACCTTCCATAGAGCCTTCCAAAGTGAACAATCATCCACAAAACCCAACAAAGAAGAGGCCAATAAAGGAGAAGACTTGACAGTACGGAGGAGATTATAGGCATATTTAACCGTGAAGAATCCGTTTGACGAGTGAACCAGTAGGGATCATCCATCACTTGATGATGGAGAAGCGGGATGTTAAGAATCACATCACAATCAGCGTTGCACATAAGATCACGAATAACGTCCTACCTCCACAACCCAAGATTCCAATCGATGAGACCCAAAACTCTGAGGTCAGAAGGAGCATGAGCAGGCCGCAAAATGGGCTTAAACTCGAAAGGCATAGGAATCCATTGATCCTCCCAAACATTGAGAGAGCTTCATTACCACGCTCAAACAGAGGCCTTTAAGCAGAACATCCCGACCCTTTAAAATGCTCCGCCAAATAAAGCTCGGACGAAAACCATCGTTCGCCTTAATAAAGGAGTCATTAGGAAAAAACCGAGCCTTAAGAAGCCTTGCACAAAGTGAGGAAGGGGAAGTAAGGATACGCCACCCTTGTTTCGTGAGGAGCGCAAGTTAAAGGACTTCATATCACGAAAACCCATACTGCCCATAACCTTGGACTTACACATTTTATCCCATCCGACCCAGTGGATTTTCCATTCCCCGTTCTTTGAACCCGACCAGAAGTAACTCATAAGCCTCTCAATGTCACTACACACGGTAATGGGAATTTCAAAGCAAGACATCGTATAAGAGGAAATGGCTTGTAAAACAACCTTCAACAAAACCTCTTTGCTTGCTTACTCAACATAGAGTTCTTCCACCCATTCAGTTTCTTCCAAACACGCTCCCTGACATTAGAAAAGATAGATTTTTTTGACCTACTCACCATGGTCGGAAGACAAGATACTTCTCGTGTTTGCTAACCTCCCTAATATCCAAAATAGATTGAATTTCGGATCGGAGGCCATCACCGACATTTCTACTAAATGATAACTCAAACTTTGCAAAGTTCACTTGTTGACCTGAAACTTCTCCATATTCACGAAGGATCTTACTCAATTCATCGCTTTGTTGACAAGAAGCTTTTGCAAAGACCACACTGTCATCAGCAAAAAAAAGATGAGAAATTCTGGCAGCCGAGGGAGCAATTCTAATACCCTGGAGATTTCCCCGTCTTTCACTAGCAAGAAGCATTCTCGAGAAACCTTCCGCACAGATCAGGAAGAGAAAAATAGATAGAGGATCACCTTGACGGAGACCCCTCCCCGGGGTAAAGGAGGGGGGTAGGATAGCCGTCCATAAACACAGAGAAGGAAACAGACGTCACACATTTCATAATTAGAGCAATCCAATTCTCATCAAACAGCATGGCCTTCATACTCACCTCTAAGTATGCCCATTCCACTCGGTCAGACGCTTTGGCCATATCCAACTTAAGCGTCATATAACCTTGATTGCCCGTCCTCGTCTTCATATAGTGAAAGATCTCAAAAGCCACAATGACATTAGCAAAGACGAGAAGTATCTTGGCTTCCGACCATGGTGATAAGGCGACCGAGGACAAAAGCACTTTGGGAAGGAAAGATCAACTTATCCAATTATCTCTTGAGCTTGTTAGCAAGCAACTTGACAAAAATTTTATACACAACATTACATAGGCTAATGGGTCTCAAATCCCATGCAAGTCGGGTTCTTAACCTTTGGAATAAGAGAAATGAAAGTGTGATTGAAAGATGCAGGAAAGGAACTTCCATTAAATAATGATATCCTTACCTATGATGTCCCAATGAGATTGAAAGAAAAAGGCTGGAAAGCCGTCAAGGCCGGGCGACTTATTCGGGTGCATGTCAAAGAGAGCTTCTTTTATCTCCTCGTCAAAGCAAGGACGCATCAGCTCCAAATTATCCTCACTGTTAAAGCAGTTTTCCGCCCCTAGATCCGGAACATACCCACCATTAGAACCAACAGTGAAGAGATTCTCAAAATAGTCAGTAGCTACCTTTGCTTTTCCGCCAGCCGATCTCCACGCCAAGCTAACATCATCCACTAGCCTACTAATACGATTTCTCCATCTATGTCCATTTGCCTTCTGATGGAAGTAGGCGGTGTTGCGATCACCACTGCTAAATTCCATATCTTTTTCCCTTTGAAGCCAATAGAGCTCCTCTTGCATCATCAACTCCTTTTCAGTTTGCTCCAAGATTTTCCTTTCATTGACCGTGTCACTAGTAGCCCCTTTAACATGCACCACATTCAATCTGTGTCTGACACTAGCCAGTTTCCTTCCAATATGACCAACACTTGCTTTACTCCAATCCCTCATATATGAATTGCACCTACCAATCTTATCAGTGATGCCCGTCGACACCCTTTGGCTTCCTAGATTGCACCAAGCATTCGTGATGATACTTTCGTAATCCTCATGAAGAGTCCAAGACGCTTCAAACCTAAAAGGATTACAACCCACATGAAGTTCAACAACCTTATCAGAGCCATTCGGGACAATGAAGAGGGGGGAATGGTCCGATAGAGAGCGGGGCAAGTGGAAAACCTCAGCATGCGGGAAACTATCAAACCACACATTAGAAGCAAAAGTGAAATCAATACTTTCTTTAATGAAACCACTTCCCACCCGACCGTTGTCCCACATATGCCTTGGACCCTCAAAAGGCACCTCACGAAGATCACACCCATCAATTGTATCCCTAAAGTCTCTCATCCGAGCAAAGTCAAGGAGGTCCCCTCCGAACTTGTCCTCAGATAAAAGAATTAAGTTTAAGTCACCCATAATGATCCAGGGTTCCAAGACGTCTTCACTAATTCTTTTGATGAGTTCGAGGGTCTGTCGTTTTTCATTCCTCCGGGACCAGTCATAAATTCCAGTAAACCTAAACTCCCCAATCTTGGCATCAATGTGATATGGTGTATAGGATTGGATAACTACATCAATGTTGCTCTTCCACATCATGCATAAACCACCGGCCGTTCTTATGCTATCCACAGTGAAACATCCATCAAGTTCATTCGTCGCTGAAGAAATTACATCCTCTTTCTATTGCTCTTAGTCTAGCTTAGGAACAATAGATCGGGCTCCTTCTCTTTAACTAGTTGCACTAGTTTGAAAATTGTCGGGCCTTTGCGTAATCCCCGACAATTTCAGCCTAAAGCATTCATGCATTGTCCCAGGCAAGCGAGACTTACCATCTTTCCTGCTGATCCCAAATCAACTTTGTCAGTTCGAGCTCTTTTGGCTGAACCTTCTTCCAATTCCCCGATATCCACCTCACCTTCCTGCCTTTGATGTTTATCCCCGTCATGTGCTACCAATCTGGCATCCTCTGTAGTTTGCGGAGATACACGTGCCAATCTCTTCCTTTTTTTCTTAACTTCCATTTGGTTCCCACTTGAAACTTCAGAGATGTTAAAATCTTCTGTCAGAGGGTTATCCTTTGAAGCTCCCTCGCCTTGTCCGTCAATATTCTTTCCAGGAAGGATGGCCAGAGCATCCACTACTTTAAGAAGCGAGCACTCCACGTCCTTTGAGATGACAACATCCTCACTATTATTTTCCTCTAACAGTTCCTCAAGTGCCTTCCCTCTTCTTTTTTTACCTTGTTCCTCTGTCCTTAGACCTTCCTCCATTGCACTCTCCTCTCCAGATTTTGAGGCCTTGAACCCAGAAGACAAATTATCTTTGAACCGTGTTTACTTGAAGACTTGTGCCCTGAGTTCTTCACCATATTCATATTTGAATTGCTTAACCTCCTCATCATCACACTCATTTTCAACATGTCCCATTATTCCACAAGCATAGCAGAAGTTGGGTAGACGCTCATACTGCACCGGAAGCCACATTCGGTTGTCATTAAAAGTAGCCAGGATCCCACGCCGTAGTGGGTGAGTAATGGGTAAAGTCACCCGAATCCTGAGAGAGCAACTGGTCGTTCCCAAAGTTTCCTCTTCAGCCTCCAAAAAATCTCCCATAAGAGTTCCAAGGTCCCTAGCCAGATCCATAGTCGCACGTCCGATAGGGAGGTCATGAACCCTGATCTAGAAAGGCATCTCCAAGAAGATTATTTTTGAAGGTTGAACCGATCCGGGTTCCTTCAATACCACAAGTGCTTTGTCAAAAGTCCAAGGGCCGGCTTTCATCACGTGTTCTTTGTCGTCAACGTTTGCAAATTGGAAAGAGAAGATATTCTTTTGGATTTCTCGAAAGTTGAACCCCCGCTTTAATCGACATGCCCCTTTCAAAGTTGTCTGCAGTGCATACGGGTTGAAAGGCCGTAGGGTCAAAACCTTTCCTATAAGCACCATTGATTCATCTTCTTCATTCAACTTAAGCCTCGCTACTTCCTTCAATTCTACACACTCCTCCTCTGTTAGATGTATCTATAGTTTTCCTTTCTCTATTAGTAGAACCAAGTTTGGAAGAGAGAAAAGAGAAGAGAAGAACCTAGCCCACACAACGACGCCGGTGGAGAGCAACGGGTATAGGTGATAAACGAAAACCGTAATTACCTAAGAGCCGTTTCCGCTCCTAGGGTTATTAGCTTACCATTTTGTCCCTCTATATTTTTTTATATAATATAAATAATAATTAAACAATGAAATAAACAAGCCTTTGTTCACAAGTCACTACACAATGTAGTTTGCATCGATGGCCGCAATATTGATGATACTGTCAATTAACTCTTGAAAGACATCGCCTCACAAGCCTTCAATTGGATCAGCATCACTATAAACATTTGCCTAACTTGGTCGAATGGATCAGTACCAATAGAAACTCATCTTCAAAACCTACGGCACTAAATTCCAGTGTGAAGTCTTTTGTGAGTTTTGTATACTTCAACTAGAAACCCGCAACGGAGATATTTTCTTCATACATTCATTCTGGTTCATCCTTCTGCAGGTCTCTCGATCTCATGATGCTACTGAGCTTTCAATGCCTTCTACATTCATTATGGTTCATCCTTGTGCAGGTCAACTTTTTTTTAAAAAAAAGAAACAAGAAAAAAGTGGATTTTAATTTCCTTATTTTTGTTATTATTTCATGTTCCTTCATTCTTCTCGAGCTCCTATATATGATAGCAGGGAATCTCTCTGACAAGCTGGGGTCCTCCCGCCCATAAACCAGTCTTGATGGGTTGCAAACTTGCAATGAACAAAATTATACAGAAAGAGTACGTAGCTATTAATGAAAGAATAATACAGTAGAAATTCATAAGTACCTCACAACTTCAGCTGCATGCATTGTGGCAGTTACAAAACTGCCCTTACATCCAGATAACATCATAATTGGTCAATTCTCAAACCAATTTTGCACACCAAGAAAACTAAAGAGGATAAATGATACATGAAGACGAAATTAAAGTCTCAGTAAGAAAAGTACCCATGTTTCCCCATGCATAAGCTCTCAAACACAAAATCACAAATTCATTCATACCAGAAAACTCATCACCATGAACCAGCTCCTCCTAGAACATCTCCAGTCCAATAACTCGATGAGCCGCCATGCTGATCATCGGCTTCTTTACTAACACTCTCATGTAATCCTTGAAAGCTTGGCCTGAAATCACCCTGAAAGGGAAACCCAAGTTGGTAAACCACGGATGGATCCGATCTTTCGATAGGAATGAAAGGAGCCATTGTTTCTGTTGATGATACATTGATTCCTGTTAAACGCTCCATAGCAGAAAGGTAAGATGCATTATTGGATGCATTTATTGTTTGGTTGAAATGGGTATTGATGGATGAGTTTGCAGCTTCCATGATATTGTTGGGTAGATGCATGTGAGATGAAGTGAAATTACCCAAGTTGAAATCTTGGGTATGATAATGAATAAATTTGGGATTAGGGTTTGTGGAAATAATATTGACTGAGGATGACTGATCAACAAGATCAAGAAGCTTGTTGTTCTTTGTTGAATTTGATGAAGATGAAAATCTTTTGTTCTTCCTTATTCTACCACCAACTGGGATGTTCCTGAGGGACCCACCTTGAGTCCAATACCTTCTGCAAGTCTTGCAGAAATACCTGGGTTGTGTGAGGCTATAGTTGTTGTAGTAGCAAAACTTAGTGTTTGTTGAGTTACACCTTGGGCAGTTTAAAGCTCTTTCCTTTTGAGGTCTTATGTGTTTCCTCTCCAAAGAAGTTGAACAAGTATTTGTTACTTTTGTTGATGTGTTTGTGATAATCTCTTCCATTGAGTTCTCCAATATTTCCTATATATAAAAAAGAAAGTAAAAGCAAACACCAAAAAGGGAGATGAACTCATTCATGTAACTTTGAAAAGATGTTTGTGCAGAATCATGAGAGAAAAGGAAGATCAGAAGAAGACACCCAGATGAGATTAACGAACAAAATAAAGCCCAAAAATAGAATTACTTTCTTTGTTTTATACGTTTCACTTTTTCAACGATTTTAGAGCAGATAATATAAAGCAAACATTCAGGAGAAGAAAAAAAAAACTGAGAATAGGGCAAACAATGATACAAATCAACCCTTTATTATCTTTCATTTTCTCCCACGTACCTTCCTAATTATATCTTTCCCTTTACGAAAAGATGATTAAAATTGAGGAACAGATGATTAAAATCGCAATAATCATTCTTTATGAGAAAACCCATTGAAGGCGAGATCCGAAAGTTTAAGAGCTAGCAGATAGAATGAAGAGAAGGAAAAAGTAATGTAAAGAAGTAAGCTCAGAAAACTATGGTGAAGAAAAATATAATCAAAAAGAAAAAAGAAAAGAAAGATAAAGAGAGTAGTAGTGGGTTGGATACCTGTGCAGGGAAAGGCGGTGGTGCATCCATTGATGAGGTTTCTGGAGAACTGAGAGAGAAAGCAAGAAAGTGCTTTTTTGCAAATGAAAAGCAGCTTTTGAGATGAGAGAGACAGAGAGATTGAGAGCTTTTTCGTAGCAGCTGCCAAGTGGTCTCAATAAAGTAAGAAAGCGAATGTTTTCTTCTCTGAGCATTAAACCTACGTTATATAACTTATATGTATATGTACCTCACCCAATCGGTTCACTTAATGACCAGCGGTAATTATTAATGACATCTCGTGAACCAGGATTTGTTCAGTCTCTTGAGTCTTACAAACACCACAACCACAAGAGATGGTTTAGCCAAAAATTGACGGAACTCGATAAGATATTGTTCTCGGACGAATCTAGTGTTGTTGTTTTCGGTCGAAGATGGTTGATATGATTCACATATCCAAACTTCATAACTAGCTAGATTAATATTTCTTGAAATAGAGATAGAGATGGACGCAAGCAGTTGAGGGATGCATTTGAAACGTTCCGGAAAAGTGGTTGAATAATGTTTTATAGATTCATATTTATTAACGTTTATTTTTTGTTACTTAACTATAATTGAGATGACTCATTCATAAAATTTATTAATGAAGCAATAAGAAACTCAAAAGTCTACTTCTTTCTCTAGATCCACCGTCAAATCACTTTGTACTTACCTTATTTTATTCAAATGATTTTCAAATGATTTCCGCAATTGTTAGATTATTTTGCTATATTTTTTTATTATTATGTTTTTAGATTCAACTAGTCTAGGTTTAAGCTTATGTTATTTTTATTTGAGTTTCGTCTCGATCATGTCTCCTTCAACCAGACCTAGTTACTCGGTCGAAGACTTAAGTTTGATAATTAATTCAACTAGTCTAGGTTTAATCCGATGTTGTTTCTTGTCCTCTTTTCCCATATCAATTCCATTTGATACCAAAATATGCATTTGAATCTCTTTTTTTCATTCCAAATGTCACGTGAACCTATTTCTCCTTTTCTCCTCCCTCTCTATCTTCCCCTTTAATTATGGCTCTTACTTCCCAAAGAGGAAGGATATGTACGTGGTTACTTCAATCAAGGAACCCAAATTCATACCCTTACTTTACGTCGAGTTTAGGACATATTAGTAAAGCATGAACCATTTTTTTTATAGATCTTGCAAAATAAATACATGATCAAATTGTAGTAAAGTGACGAGATTGAACATGTATAATAAGATGTAACAAGTTTTAGATTTAAGTGAAACCCCATACAGCAGAAGAAAGAAAACATTGATTAATGGAATATGTGGGATGTTCGCTAGAATTATGACCTTATAAATCCGTATTAATAATGATAAAGACTCGTAAGTTCACAAGACATGATATACTTGTTTTAAATTTATAACTCGTAAATAATCACTCAATAAATAGCGAACCCACAGTGTATGGGAAATAAGATTTATATTTTTGAAAAGGTTTTGTTATGTTCTTAATTGAATATCAATTTCAATCAAACACAATATATAAAATAAAACAAACAAAGGATGATCAAGTATTATGGAAGAATGGATTTCAAGGGTTCAAGATCATTGATTATGACAACTGGACTCGAGACAACTTGTAAAGTTGTGGTAAAAAAGCTACGGGGATAGTCGTTTCTTCAGTGATAATCTATTACCGGGTAAGTCTCAAGATCATCTAATTCCAATACTAACTACCTACTACCGGGTAAGTCTCAAGGTATCTATGGCAACAATTCTACACTGACCGGATCCTCTATCCAAGGACCAAGTAACCCCTTATCAGGTTAGTAATCTAGCACATTCAATCCAATGGAGGTTTTCACCTCTATTACCTATGGTCAATCTACTTTTGTATGCAAGAAGGAATATCACCGGGTAAGTCTCATTTCCAACTCAGTTTGCTAGCTTAGAAGTCTAACCTAGATTCATTTCAAACCAACCATTAGGGTTTCAAGCAATTCAAACCAATTCTAACGTACAACCTAATCCATCATAGTCCAAGCCATAAACAAATCTCTATCCACCTTAGAATCACAAAGGTTCTAGCCAAAAATCATCATATCAAATTCAGAACTTGAATTAAAGAAAGACATACACTTATTAAAATGGAAAAGGAAAAGAGGGAAAGGAAATGAACTCAACTTTAATGACTTGAAATCCAACAAATGAAATAAAACTTCGATCACAAAGGTTCTAGCCAAAAATCATCATATCAAATTCAGAACTTGAATTAAAGAAAGACATACACTTATTAAAATGGAAAAGGAAAAGAGGGAAAGGAAATGAACTCAACTTTAATGACTTGAAATCCAACAAATGAAATAAAACTTCGATCACAAAGCGTATCCGAACAATAACTTACAATAAAAGTTGAATCTTTAATTCTAAAATTATGAAAGTGTAAAGAAGATGAAATATGGAAGAAGTAGTAGAAGGAACAAGGTGGGAGACGATTCTCTCTTCAATTGGAAATAGGGTAGAATCTAACTCTATTTCGCCTCTCTCTTGAAAGGTATTCAGGCTTGCCTTTAATACCCAAACCTCTGCCAAAAAAATGGGCTGCATAAAAAGGCCCGAAAATAAAATAACGCGTTCAAATAAGAAATCTCGGTCATATAGGAAATCTCGGGCTAAAATATCGGGCCGAGATGCAGGCAAATCGGGCTCGAGATTTCAGCTTCTGTTGTTGAACTTCTTTAGCGGCCGAAAATCTCGGTCGGGTTCTAGGATCTCGGGTCGAAATACCACCCAATATTTCTTACGCCATTGTGGATCTCGCTCTGAATTAAATCAAATAAATAGATTTGGACCGAGATACTGATCCGAGATGGCTCCTTCGTCCCTTCCATGCCTTTAGCTGATTCCTTGCCCTTCCCTTCGCACGTGTGATCTCTCCAATGCATCTACTCCGAGGCTTGATCCTCAAATGCATCGTTTTAGCTTCGAAATGCACCAAATCACCTACAAAGACACCAATATAGTGTGTAGACATCTATTCTTACAAAGTAGAACAAAACAAGCATAAATGGCACAAACTAAGGATAAAATATGTATGCGGAATGGGAAAATCTACCTAAATGTATACCTAAACTAGGACGAAAAATCATGTTATCAAAATACCCATACTTACTCCTTGCTTGTCCTCAAGCAAGAATCAAATCTAAGATAAGGATAACATGATTCATGCATGCAAAAACAAAGACGAAAATATTTTTGTGGTGCTTCTATTTATGATCACCCTCAAAGTGTAGTGTCATAGTCAAAGATTTATTTCGTTTTAAGGTCAAATAAGGTAGGCATGAAAAGGATAATCACACTTTGCAAGAAATTCATGTTCATCATTACAATTACCATCGTCTAATAATCAAGAGAAATTCAAGTTTAAGCCACTAAGCCAAACACATGTGTACAAAGATCAATAGGACTTAGCAAGAAAGAGGCCAAGAAACATGATGAGGGTAGGATGTTTTTAGGTAATGTGGTGCTAATATGGGAAAAAGAACAACACAAACTCTTTTTTTTCAACTCAACATCCACCACTTTGCATTTTTTTTTCTTTTTACTTCTTTTTTTCTTTCTTTTCTTTCGACTTTTTGAGTGAGATGCATTGATGCACAATAGCCGAAACCTTGGTGATTAGCAGGCCTTCAAGTGCCTCACACCGGATGCACATGACCAATCACTCGTTAGGATGTTTAGCTAATCACACTTTGGCAAGATACAAACACCCGGCTATGTGAATGGTACCGAGTTACTCATCTTCATAGCCAACATCCCCTAATAGCTTGCATTCACAATTCACATCACATTTGACATCACTCATACTTCTTCACATAATTCACATCACAACATGTTTTCAACACACACCTTCAAACCACACTCCTAATTCCTGGATTGGTAAAAAGGAGGCAATAATTTTCATTGTTTGAGGTGCTAAGCATGATGAAGATATAGAAGAAGAATGAAATCGAATTGCCTAAATCATTCCTACGCAATGTGTAAGAACTCATCATGTAGCTTCAACTATTCTAACTCAATCCAACTACACAATATACTTGTTTTAAATTAATAACTTGTAAATAATCACTCAATAAGTAGCGAACCCACATTGTATGGATCGTATGAAGTATAGCAAGTATTTCAAGGTCGAACACAAGGACTATGGTGGCTTAATTTGCAAGTATGATCAAGAATAGTATCAATCTAAAGTAAGAAATAGAAGGAAAGAGTAAGGGAAAGAAGATTTATATTTTTGGAAAGGTTTGTTATGTTCTCAATTGAATATCAGTTTCAATCAAAAACAATTTATAAATTAAAAGAAACAAAGGATAATCAAGTATTATGAAAGAATGGATTTTAAGGGTTCAAGATCATTGATTTTGACAACTAGACTCAAGACAACTTGTAAAGATATGGTAGAAAAACTACAAGGATGGACCCTTCTTTAGTGATAATCTATTACTGGGTAAGTCTCAAGATCATCTAATTCCAATTCTAACTACATATAACCGGGTAAGCCTCAAGGTATCTAGGGCGGAAATTCTGCACTAACCGGATTCTCTATCTAGTTAAGGACCAAGTAGCCCCTTACCGGGTAAGTCTCGGGAATTACCTAACCCAGGTAGTAATCTGACACATTCAATCCAATAGAGGTTTTCACCTCTATTACCTATGGTCGATCTACTTTTGTATCCAAGAAGGAATATCACTGGGTAAGTCTCAATTCCAACTCAGTTTGCTAGCTTAGAATGTTCTAACCTAGATTCATTCCAAACCAACCATTAGGGTTTCAAGCAATTCAAACCAATACTAACATACAACATAATCCATCATAGTCCAAGCGATAAACAAATCTCTATCCACCTTAGAATCACAAATGTTCTAGCCAATAATCATCATATCAAATTCAAAATTTGAATAAAAGAAAGGCATACACTTATTAAGATGGAAAAGGAAAAGAGAGAAAAGAAACGAAGTCAACTTTAATGACTTGAAATCCAGCAAATGAAATAAAACTTTGATCACAAAGTGTATCCGAACAATAACTGGCAATAAAGTCTTAATTTCTAATTCTAAGACTATGAAAGTGTAAAGAAGATGAAATATGGAAGAAGTAATAGAAGGAACAAGGTGGGAGACGACTCTCTCTTCAATTGGAACTAGGGTAGAATCTAACTCTATTTTGCCTCCCTAGGAAGGTATTCAGGCTTTCCTTTTATACCCAAACATCTGCCAAAAAACATGGATTGAATAAAGAGGCCTGAAAATAAAATAACTCGTACAGATGAGAAATCTCGGTCAGATAGGAAATCTCGGGCCGAGATGCAAGCAAATCGGGCCCGAGATTTCAATTTCTACTCTTGAACTTCTTCAGCGGCTGAAAATCTCATTAGGGTTCTGGGATCTCGGGCCGAGATAACACCCGAGATTTCTTATGGCATTTTGGATCTCGCCCTTAATTAAATCAAATAAATAGATCTCGACCGAGATATTGATCCGAGATGGCTCCTTCATCCCTTCCATGCCTTTAACTCGATTCCTTGCCCTTCCCTTCGCACGTTTGATCGCTCCAATGCATCAGTCCGAGGCTTGATCCTCAAATGCGTCGTTTTAGCTCCGCAATACGCCAAACACCTATAAAGACACCAATAGAGTGTGTAAACATCTATTCTTGCAAAGTAGAACAAAACAAGCATAAATGACACAAACTAAAGCTAAAACATGAATGCAGAAAGGGAATATCTACCTAAATGCATGCCTAAACTAGGACGATAAATCATGTTATCATGGGATTTGAATAATTTACTTGAATTTGTGTGGATTATGATATTGCCTTTGTCTAGCTTGATTGAGTTAGAATTGTTGAAGCTACATAATAAGTTCTTTCACATTGCATAGGAATGGTTAAGGCATTTCAATCTCATTCTTCTTCTCCATCTTGATCAAGATTATCCCCTCAAACATGAAAAAAATATTGCCTCTTTTGACCTATCTAGGAAATAGGATGTATTTGGTTTGATATGGTGTGTTGAAATTAAGTATGGGGTGAATTGTTTGAAGGAGTTTGAATGGTGTGAAATACGCTGAAAATTGTTGAATAAAAGTGTATTAGGGGACATTAGCTATGAAGATGCATAATTCAGTACTATTTACATAGCGGGGTGTTTGTATCTTGCCAAAGTCGGAATAGCTAGTGTCCTAATGATTGATTGGTATGTACATCCGATGTGAGGCACCTTGGTTTACCCCTAAGGCTTGCTAATCACCAAGATTTTGGCTATTCTGCATTGATAGGTGATGGAATCACTATCAATTTAGGTAGCTTTTAGAGTCGTTTTTATGTTTTCGAGTCATATTATGTTGCTAATACTTTGATCCAGATAAAAGAGTCAAAATGAAGCAAAAGAAGGTATTAACAACACTTAGGAGTTGAAGTAAAGCGTCGAAGACAAGTTTCTGGTGCCACACCGCCCCCGCGGAGAAGTGTCACCGCCCCTGCGGTGGCACCCTTTCCGAGTGCCACGGCCAGCGCTTTCACCTGCGCTGAAGGAAGCCTGTCACCGCCCCCGCGGATGCCTTTGGCCGCCCCTGCGGTGCCAGCCCTAAAGACCCACGCCGAGAGCCACAGCCAGCGCCTTCGCCCGCGCCCAAACAGAGACATGTCACCGCCCCTGCGGCCGACTCTGGCCGCCCCCACGGTGACCCAGCATGAAGAAGCGAAGACAGCGTTCCCGCCTGCGCCTTTGCCAGCGGCCCGGTGACTCTGAGCCGCGCTTGCGGGTTTTCATCAGAAACGCCACGAAGTTGAAGAGTCAGACGTTCAAAGAGCATTGAAGAACCCGCCCCCGCGGCCACAAAGAAGATGGAACGTTTTCTCCTAAACCGCCCCTGCGGCACCCTTGGCCGCGAGTGCGGGTTAGCGTCAGAGGACTTTACTCCGGCTGTTTTCGTCGACTTTATGTTATTACTTGTGGCTGTTTGCACAACCTCTTTACTTCATTCTTTATGGTGGCTGTTTGCACAGCCTCTTTACTCCTTTTTAATGCATTTTGTAGTATAAATAGAGCCCTTGACTTAGGCTAAAATTATCTCACTTTTCCCACAAAAACCTCTATTTTCTAGTGTCTTTTGTAATGAGTTTCTAAGCTTCCTTTGCTACATTGGGTTGATTGAAGCTACATTACTATTTGGTTGTTTTCTAATATAAGTTTAAATTCATTATCCTTTGTGTTATTTTCCTTGATCTCTCACTTATGTTTTCATGTTTTTATCCACTTAGATTGATCACCTTAAGTGTACTAATGCATGTAAAATGCTAGGATTAATCGATTCCGGGTTCGGGTCCTTAATTTAGTAGTAAACCCATAGGTAAAATCTGGTTGCAATTATCTAAGGGAAGGGAAAATAACTATAAAGAAAGATTTAACGGTTTGTTTTATCCTTCTTTATATCTCTTTATCTTTATTAGAATGCTAACTTGTGTTTTAATCTTGTAGGTTTACGGATTAAATAACTAGTTAAGTTGTGTTAATGCCGGTTGGCTTAACACATATCTACGATCAAGATGAGAACATCGGTGAAGTACTTATAAAAAAGAATCAACCAAGTAGTATGTATGCTAAGATCCAACCTAGTGTAGTTCTTTAATCAACTCTGTTATCACCAATTTTATAATTGTCTTTGTCTTGTTTTGTTACAATCCAAATCCCCCCCCCCCATTTGTTACCAAATCAATATTTAAATCTAATAGAAACTCGATAAAACTCCCTTGGGTTCGACCCTTGATTAATCACTATACATTGGTTAGTATTAAGTTCGCTTCATAAGTTTATAATAACGACCTTAGGAAATACGCTTGTCAAATTTGGCGCCGTTGCCGGGGAGTTTAATTTTTGTTTTGATTATTTTTGATTATTGATTATTGGTTTGGACCATTTTCATGGTTCAAAACCGTGCTACTAACTTAGAATTTGCCCCTTTTGATCCAGAAATCGAGAGGACATACAATCGGCAAAGAAGACAACGTCGGAACGAAGAAGAAATGGTGAACCGCAAACTCCGACAACTCACGCAGCCGGATTTGACTCAACACCCCCTTGCGGTAACCATACCGGCTATTGGAGAAGGGGTCAACTTCGAGCTCAAGCCGGACTTGATCCATTTGCTACCTTCCTTTCATGGGCTGAGCGGAGAAGATCCCATCAAGCACTTGGGGAAGTTTCATACCGTTTGCATGAGCATGAAGCTGGCAAACGTGACCGAAGAGCAAATCAAGATGAGAGCCTTCGGCTTTACTCTCAAGGATGCGGCGGATGATTGGTACTACCACCTTCCATCCGGTATCGATACTTGGGAGAATCTCCACAAAGCCTTCTTGGAGAAATACTTTCCAGCCAAGAAGGCCAACAACTTGAAGCAGGTAATAAGCAACATCGAGCAAGAAGCGGATGAAACTCTTTATGAGTACTTTGAGAGATTTGCTAAGTTGAGATCAAGTTGTCCCTTCCACGGGTACTCCACCCAAGACCTTGTGTTGTACTTGTACAACGGGCTCTTGGACAACGAAAGAAGGATCGTATACGCCGCTTGTGGAGGCAACATTCTAAACTCCACTCCCGAAATTGCTATGGAAAATATGCAAGAAATGGCGGAAGGTACGAGGAACTTTGTTAGAGCCTCTACCAAAAAAGGAGTCCATGCCATCACAACAGTGTGCCTTCCCAGACTGTTGTGAACCCCAAGGAGAGCCTATGTGCCATTACTCTCAGGAGTGGAAGGCTCCTCAAGAAGAATGAAGAAACAAGGACGATTAACCAACCTTCTGTTGGTAAACCGCCCCTGCGCAAGGAGGATGCCGCCCCTACAGCTCAAGTCACACCGCCCCCGCGGCCTAGCCATCCCGCCCCTGCGGCCAGCAATGCAGAAAGTACTCTAGAAGAAGATCCTTACGTCCGTCCTAACTTTCCACCCCTCTATGCTGAAAAACCGTCAGCACCCTTCCCCGAGGCACTCAAGGAGAGAAGAGTGATAGAAGACAAAGAACTCTTTGAGACCTTCTCAAAGTGTGAGGTAAACATTCCTCTCCTTAAACTCGTGAAAAGTGTGCCTAAGTATGCTCGATTCTTGAAGGAACTTTGTACCATCAAGAGGAAACAGAAGATGAAGGGAACACAGAAGGGAAGTGAGAAGGAGCACGTGTCCGCTGTTTTCCAAACCCAAATGCCGGAAAAACGTAGCGATCCGGGTATGGTAAGTGTTCCTTGTGTCATAGGCGATACTCGATTTGACAAAGCTATGCTTGATTTGGGTGCTTCTATAAATGTCCTGCCTTTTTCCATCTATCAATCTCTAGGCTTAGGACCTTTGCATGAAACACGGACTATAGTACAACTAGCTGACGGATCTAATATCCACCCTAAGGGCATAATTGAAGATGTTCTTATAAAAATTGATAAGCTAATCTTCCCTGCGGATTTCTTTGTTATTGATATGGAAAACAACATGCACACCATCATGTTAGGTAGACCTTTTCTAATAACGGCTAGAACAAAAATTGACTATGTTGATGAAAAACTTACTATGGAGTTTAATGATGAGGTTGTTGAATTCGATTTGTTTAAATCTCTTGAGAATCCCATTAATACTCCTTCTTTGTGTTCCATTAATAATAATATGCCTATGGAAAACCCTTCCTATGATGACAATGTTAACTTTTGTATGGAAAAGCATGTGAAGTTGGCCTTGAAAGTGGATTCGCAAGATGACCACAACAAAACAAACAAAAATGATAAATTGGCCATTAGGCCCATTCTACTAAACCCAAGCCAAGAGCTTGTTGTTCGCATCATGCAGGATACTCAGCACGAAATGCGAAGTTTTCCAACAGAAACGAGCAAGGAAGATCTAGGAGTGAAGAGAAACGCTCATAACATGAACGGAAACGAAGGAACGAGCTCTCCACATCAAGCAATTGATCCGGGAGAGGTCATTGAGGCATGATCAAGTGTCTTACGTCGAGCCAACGACGTAAAACAAAGGCGTTGCTCGGGAGGCAACCCTAGAAAATAAGAAGAGGAGGTTCTGACGTTCTGTCAAGCAATCCGCACCGGCAGCCCCGTGTCACCGCCCCCGCGGTGACACTGCGCTCCCAGCCCGCCCCCGGCGTTGAGTCAGCGGAAGCACAAAGCTGTCACCGCCCCCGCGGTGACAGACACCCGCACCCGTGGCTTTTCCCTTGACGAACGCCCCAAGCGCCGCACCCGGCGCTGGGCTTGCGTCTCCGCTTCCCTTGTCACCGCCCCCGCGGTGACAAGCACCCGCTCCTGCGGTTTCACCTAGAAAAGAAAAAAAATTGGATCGGGATTAAAACCTATCCCACTACCCTCCCTCACTCCTCCTCACATATCTCCCTCGAAAAAACACTCTCACTCACCAGCCCTCACCCGCCCCCCGCGCCGTCAAGCTTTTCCCAACGCCACCCTGCCACCACGCCCCTGCGCCACCATCACGACGCCCCTGCGCCACACCCCCGTCGTCTCCTTTCCTCCAACCGGCTGCACATTTCCCCAACCCATATTCTCACAAACCCTAACCCTAATCTATCACCACCACTCACCACCCTCCTAATCCACCGTCAAACACCGTCGGAAGCACCAACGGACGCCGGAAACGCACCACAGGAGCGGCCACCAACGAACTGTTGCGAGTTCTCTCCCTGTCTTCGCCCGCCCCTGCGCCTTCGTTGTCGCCGCGACCGCGCCTCACCGCCCCCGCGGGTCTTCAAACCGCGCGTGCGGAAAACGCAACAGAAGGTCATCTACTTCCTTTTCATTGTAAAATTCTAATTCTTTTGCTCAAACTTGCTGCTAGAATGGATTCAACAAGAAATTTTAAGATGAATGAGATGGAAAAGGCTCGGTATGAGATCGTGCAGGACCGACAAATCTTTACAACTCGGTTCTTGCATGTTCCGACCTTAGAGAAGTTGGGCATGTTGGAAAGCATGCAGTCTTTCCTGAGCAATGCTGTGCTCGGGGAATTCCTGGGAAAGAGTGCCAAAACGTATCCCGAGCTGCCCAGAAAGTTCGTGGCTACGTTTAACATGGAGAAGAAAGACCAAATCTGCACCGGCCTTACCTTCAAATTCAACAAAAGAAAATACACGGTGAATTTTGCTCAACTGCAGGAGGCTTTCGGGGTTTCTAAATACCCCTATGAAAAATGGTGGGAGTCGACCCCTACACCCGACTTGTTTGCATTTTGGCGAGCTGCTACCGGCTCCGACTTTCAAGCGGGGGGTGAGTACAACAACAAACTCACTCACCCCTGCTTGAGGCTCCTATCCAAGATTTTTATGTGTGTCTTCTGTGGACACAAGGAGGAGAACAAGGTCGCCCTCAAGGACCTCCCCTTACTATATACCTGTGTTTCGGCATGTGACACCGTGCCGGATTGGATTACCCTCTTCCTTACCGCTTTGAAGCGGATTAGGAAGAACGAGCCGCGTGACATTGTTGGAGGTGGGATCATCTCCTTGATTGCAGAGCAGGTCATGGACTTGACCGAGCCGGAGGATGGGTTGACGATCCCATTTTACGACGAGGCTCTTCTACGGCGCTGCAAGCTCCTGAGGAGAAATGGTGAGAACCTCTTCTGGTTATCTTTTGTAGATGAGAGTCACATCACCTATCTGCCCCGGCCGCTACCTTTAGGAGATGAGCTCTCCGACCTGTACATCGCCGCCGACCCCTACGTCCCGAGGCAATCACAGATTGCCATTATTGAGCGGCATGCGGCGAGCTCTAGCAGGGTCCCCCATGAACATATGCCCGATGATGAGGAGATGCCAACCGCTGCTGCGGAGGACGACACCACACACGCCAGTCTGCTAGCTCAGATGGCGGCTCTGACCACGCAACATCAGCAGTGGCAGACCGGCTACCAGACATCTATGCTCGAGCAATAGTAGGCGTGGCAGACGGATTTTGAGGGGAGGATGACCGAGCATTTTGATCGGCGTCAGGATGCTTGGCAGGAGGCTCTACAGAGGAGGATGGAGGCTCAACAACTGGCTTGACAGGCCGGTTTTGAGATCTCTTTCGGAGCTCGGATGGACATGCAGCAGGCCGCCTTGACGGCTTGTACCAGCGTCAGGAGCACTTTTTTAGTCACTTCCCATATCCGCCGGAGCACGGTCCGGATGGTCCAGCTGGACCATCTCACTAGTGAGCCACCCTTTTTGCCCTTCTCCATGTTATTTTCTTTGCTTTCATTTTCACACTTTGAGGGCAGAGCGTTCTTCAAGTATGGGGGAGGGTACTTATCATGCATTTTATTTGAGTTATTTTGAGATTTCTAGTTATTTGAGTTTGTTTTTTTCTAATTCTAATTGTAATTCATATCTGTCAAAAAAAAAGAGAGAGAAAAAGCCAAAGAATTGAGGAAAAGGCAAGAAATCCTTGGATAAACCGAAAACCCGAAAGGGTGGTTTAGGCAAAAAGAAGGTAGTCTGACCAACTCTAGGTTGGTGCAAATTGAACTTGAGGGATGTGAGATTTTTGGTGAGATCATCATGAAAAGAAGAAGAGTGGCAAGGTGAAACCCGAAAGGGCTCCTTGGCGAAATGAGCGATACCGAGTGTAGGTTTTCCTTCCGACGTTGGCGACATAAGAAGGGGAGTCATAAGGAGGATGTCTGGGTAGGTCACTCTTGAAGCAATAAGGATGGTAGATTTTCTCTCATTTTCTCACATTTTCTTTTTTCTCTCTTTTCTCACTTTATTTGGTAACTTTTTTCTCTTTTAATCCTCATCATTCCTACTACACCATATTTCCTGAGGCTTGTGTGCTGATTTGTTTGATGTATTGTTTACTTGGGACGAGTAAGGAGTCTAAGTATGGGGGAGTTTGATAGGTGATGGAATCACTATCAATTTAGGTAGCTTTTAGAGTCGTTTTTATGTTTTCGAGTCATATTATGTTGCTAATACTTTGATCCGGATAAAAGAGTCAAAATGAAGCAAAAGAAGGTATTAGCAACACTTAGGAGTTGAAGTAAAGCGTCGAAGACAAGTTTCTGGTGCCACACTGCCCCGCGGAGAAGTGTCACCGCCCCTGCGGTGGCACCCTTGCCCAGTGTCGCGGCCAGCGCTTTCACCTGCGCCGAAGGAAGCCTGTCACCGCCCCCGCGGACGCCTTTGGCCGCCCCTGCGGTGCCAGCCCTAAAGACCCACGCCGAGAGCCACAGCCAGCGCCTTCGCCCGCGCCCAAAAAGAGACATGTCACCGCCCCTGCGGCCGACTCTGGCCGCCCCCACGGTGACCCAGCATGAAGAAGCGAAGACAGCGCTCCCGCCTGCGCCTTTGCCAGCGGCCCTGTGAAGCCGAAGACCCAGTGTCACCGCCCCTGCGGTGACTTTGAGCCGCGCCTGCGGGTTTTCATCAAAAACGCCACGAAGTTGAAGAGTCAGACGTTCAAAGAGCATTGAAGAACCCGCCCCCGCGGCCACGAAGAAGGTGGAACGTTTTCTCCTAAACCGCCCCTGCGGCACCCTTGGCCGCGGGTGCTGGTTAGCGTCAGAGGACTTTACTCCGGCTGTTTTCGTCGACTTTATGGTGTTAATTGTGGCTGTTTGCACAGCCTCTTTACTCCATTCTTTATGGTGGTTGTTTGCACAGCCTCTTTACTCCTTTTTAATGCATTTTGTAATATAAATATAGCCCTTGGCTTAGGCTAAAATCATCTCATTTTTCCCACAAAAACCTCTATTTTCTAGTGTCTTTTGTAATGAGTTTCTAAGCTTCATTTGCTACATTGGGTTGATTGAAGCTACATTACTATTTGGTTGTAAGTTTTTCTAATATAAGTTTAAATTTATTATCCTTTGTGTTATTTTCCTTGATCTCTCACTTATGTTTGCATGTTTTTATCCACTTAGATTGATCACCTTAAGTGTACTAATGCATGTAAAATGCTAGGATTAATCGATTCCGGGTTCGGGTCCTTAATCTAGTAGTAAACCCATAGGTAAAAGCTGGTTGTAATTATCTAAGGGAAGGGAAAATAACTATAAAGAAAGATTTAACGGTTTCTTTTATCCTTCTTTATATCTCTTTATCTTTATTAGAATGCTAACTTGTGTTTTAATCTTGTAGGTTTACGGATTAAATAACTAGTTAAGTTGTGTTAATGCCGGTTGGCTTAACACATATCTACGATCAAGATGAGAACATCGGTGAATTACTTATAAAAAAAGAATCAACCAAGTAGTATGTATGCTAAGATCCAACCTAGTGTAGTTCTTTAATCAACTTTGTTATCACCAATTTTATAATTGTCTTTGTCTTGTTTTGTTACAATCCAAATATCCCCCCCCCCCATTTGTTACCAAATCAATATTTAAATCTAATAGAAAATCGATAAAACTCCCTTGGGTTCGACCCTTGCTTAATCACTATACATTGGTTAGTATTAAGTTCGGATTTAACTTGATAAGTTTATAATAACGACCTTAGGAAATACGCTTGTCGTGCACCAATGCCTCTCCCTCCAAAAAAAATAGGGAAAAAGAATAGAGGAAAAGAAAGGAAAAAAAATAAGCAAAGGTGAATGTTGAGAAGGAAAAAAAAGAGAAAAAAATTGTCAATTGTGTTGTTCTTCTTCCCGAATTAGCATCACAATTCCTAAAAACCGTCCTATCTTCATCACATTTCATGGCTTCACTTTTGCTAAGTCCTTAAGACCTATGTGCACATGTGTTTGGACATGAATTTCTCATGAATTGCTTAGACAATGGTAAATGATTTGATGAACATGAATTTGATAAAAAGTGTGATTATCCTTTTCATGCCTACTTTTATTTGACCTTTAACAAAATATCTCCTTGGCGATGAACTACACTTTGAGGGTGATCTATGACTAGAAGACTAAGAAAAATATTTTGTTGTCTTCATTTTTGAATCCATAAACCTTGTTATCTTTTGTCTTAGGTGTGGTTCTTGCTTGGGGACAAGCTAGGAGCATGTTTGGGGTATTTGATAACATGATTTATTGTCATAGTTTAGGCATGCATTTAGATAGATTTCCCCTTGTTTTAGCATGAATAAACCTTAGTATTGTGTCAATTTAGACTTGTTTTGGTTTACTTTACAAATATAGATGTCTACACATGCTTTGGTGGATTTCGTAGGTGATTTGGCGCATTTCGGACCTAAAACGATGCATTTGAGGATCAAGCCTCGAAGTGGAGCATGATATGGGAGCCAAGAATAAGCCCACATGTGAGGAAGAAAGGCGAGACATCGAGCTAAGAGGCAAACAAGAGATTTATGAGAAATATCGGGTGATCTTGAAGTGATCTCGGCCGAGATTTGAGAATTAATATTTGTTGTAGCCGAGATGGAACATGTCGAGAGCAGTCTTGGGTGGAATCTCGGGCCGAGATTTGGCCCTGACGACCCAATATTTGAAGCAGCTGAAGGAAGTTCAAGCGAAGGTGGGTCAGTCCGAGATTGAACACGATTTGGCCGAGATTTCCTCTCTATAACTTGTCAGCTCACTTTTTAGAGTGCTTTTGGCCCGACCTTTGTTTTTTGTAGGAGTTGGTGCATAAAAGAAGTTTGCATGCCTTGTTCTAGGGGTTGGCTGGTGTTGAGAGATTTTAGATCTTATTTTTTATTCTCCTTTTTGCCTCTCAAACTCCTTCTTCCTTTCCATTCTAGCTGGTTTTTTGGGAGATTTAGTAGATTTTTAGAGATTTATTCTTCCTTGCTTGTTCTTGAGTGAAAAACATAGCAATTTCTGGATTTTGTTGGTTGAAGGTTGTAAGGAGTTGTTGTATTTCAACCATTGTTGAAGCTTGGAAGCAAAAATTGAGTTTGTTATCTTCTCTCTTGCATTTTAATTAAATGTGATGTTTGTTTTCTTCACTTATTTTTCCAAAAATGAACATGATTGTTGTTGGCTAGAATCATTGTGATTCTAGGGTGGATAGAGATTTATTTATGGCTTGGATTATGATAGTTTAGGTTGCATGCTTGTTTTGGTACAAATTTGTATTAAATCCTATGGTTGATTGAGTTGAATATAAGTTAGAACCATATAATCTAGCAAAATAAGTTGGAATAGAGACTTAGCCGGTAATGTTTCTTCTTGGATAAAAAAGTAGATGAACTATAGGTAATAGAGGTGAAAACCCTCTATTGGATTGTGTTGTGTTGGATTACTATCTAAGCTAGGCAATTTCTGAAACTACCCAGTAAAGAGTTGCTTGGTACTTAGGTAGAGAATTCAATTTGTGCCGAATTTCCGTCCTAGTTGCCTTGAGACTTATCCGGTAATATGTGGTTAGGATTGGAATTAGACGATCTTGAGACCTCTCCCATAATATATCATCATTGAGGAAACGTCCATCCTCGTAGCATTATCTTACCAAAGCAATTGCAAACTATCTTAACGCTCTTGAAACCTTAGAATCCTTTTTCCGACAATTTGATATAAATCATTGTGTGTCTTTGCTTTATTCACTGTTTTTTATTGAAATTTATCTTTGATAAAGAACAAAACCAAAACCCAACACAAAAATATGAATTTCCTAACCCTTCTTCTGCCCTCCATTGCTTATCCTAGATCTTTACTATTTCTCAATCATTTGTGCAAATCAATCTCACCAACATCTTTGTGTTCGACCTTGGAATACTAACCATACTACGTAATGACCCATACACTGTGGGTTCGCTGCTAGTTTCGGTATTTATTACGAGCTAACAAGCATATATAAATTGTAAAACTAAGCAATCGTTATCAAGCGAACAATAGGTCAAACCTTATGAAACGACTTGGAGTACACTACGGAAATTGAGGCCCAATCACATAACAAAGAACGATCGTTGGACCTTCCACTACAATCTTCATCTAATGAAACGTCGTTTAAAGAACAAAAGAAGGAGACTTGTGAATGATTTGAGTATGTACCAACTTGTAGACACAAGCAATAAAACGCAAATCAGTTCAAGCTATGGGGACAAACGAGACATCTCTCTCTCTCTCTCTCTCTCTCTCTCTCTCTCTCTCAGTCTCTCTCGATCTCTCTCTCTTCACGTCGGAAGAAATGTTTGTGTGAAACACAAAACATAAGGTTTATTCAAATTCAATTTGAAAATAAAGAGGTCTGAAATTCTGTACAAATAGGAGAATGTTGAGGCTGGAAAATTAGGTATACAACCCTCTCTAATCAGGCCTAAAATAACCTATAAGTCTTATTAGAAAGATGGGCTTAAAACTAGCTTAAAAGGCTCAATAATAAAACATAAACCACTAGTCTTTAACAAGTAATTGGGTTGAAATGAAAATAGTTTGTAGAAAGTAAATTACAGTCATAGGCCACGTTTTTCCTTCCTCCTTGGCTTCAATATAGATGCTTATACTTGTCAAGTTTGATTGGTTTCACTTGAGTCTTTGATATTTCCAGCCGGCCTTGATGCTTTTTATCTCTTAACAATGATCTTCATCTCTCTTCTAAAAATGACCTTCATTTCTTTGGTAGAAATGATATTCATTTGTTTGTACAAATGATCTTCATTTCATTACTAAGTAATAACTTTATTCTTCCTCTTCTCCTCCTTAGAGTGAATTTCACTCCTTGCCTCCTAGCTTCCATAATCATAGTCTCGAGTTGAATTAGGTTCGTAAATATTCTTGCATCATCTTTAGAGTTTTATTCGGTTATGTCTCGCTAGTTTCATATTTCTATGGTTTGTGAGCCCGACTACATTATGTATGATGTTGAATTGAACTTGTGTATGGATTGTTTGTCTATATGAGTTATGGTAGTACTTGGAATACTCTTGTGTTATATGTTATTCAAGGTGATGTTGGCTTAATGTCACAATCTAACTCTCATAACTACATGTTGAGTTCGATGTGAAGATAAGGCGTAGTCTTGGTTACATCATAATTAACGAGAGGCAACATTGTTTTATATATTCTGAGCAAATATCTTACCACATGAAAATCGGACGAAGTTATCTACCGCATAACTATGACTTGCATTCTATTATTGAATTTCCAACTGAGATCCATATTATATGAATGTTATGGTTATTTGTACTCTAGAATTGCTTTATCTAATGATTACTTATTTTCTTCTTTTCATCTTCTCTACTATCTTATTTTGAGATCTAACTTTCTTCATTATTTATCCCAATCTTTTAAACTGTTTTACGAAGCAGTAGGGCAAGATCCTCCCAAGAGATTGGTCGGTTAGTGCAAACCAAACTCGATCTTTCGCTCCAATTTTGTATTTGGTTTGTTGAACATTTAATTCTGATTTCAAACGCGTTTTTTAACCTGATCGACCATACCCATCCGCTCGATCAGGTCTCTCGTCTTTTGGTTTCTTAGTTTCTTAATTACTTAATTACTTAATTAATTCGTCATTTGTTTATTTTACTTATTTGTCTTAGTCTCTTAATTAATTCGTTAAAATGAGACATTATCTTCCTCGTGTTCAATCATGACTCCCTATACTACAATGGGTCTTGTTTTTATTTTCAAGTCTTGAGGTCCACACTTTAGTCCTCATAAGCACTTTACCCTTAAGGTCAATCGACTCTACTACCAAGGGGGATCGATTGGCTCATGTTGGAGTCCTTAATAAAGATATTGAATTTTGTTCTGGTATGTGTGGCTAATTCTCATATTTTCTAGGATCTAGAGAGTCCAATTACATTGATATATATATATATGTTGGATGTATGTTTATATGAGTTATGCTAGTTATTGGATTTTTCCTTGCAAAATGCGAAAGGTCCAAGTTTGGAATATTCCTTTACTATATGTTCTTGAAGTGTTTATGAAAAAATGCGAGAGCCGAGTCACTCATACCTCCATGTTAAGTTTAATGTGAAAAATTGGCACCTTCTTGGCTATGTGACAATCAACTAGGACAACAATTGATGTATGCCAAACATCGATCTAACTAAATCAGGTGACAATCAAACGAAGTTGTCTTCAGCATAATTAGACTTACATTCATTGTGTAATTGTCAATTGAGATCTATTCTATATGCATGTTGTGGTATACATAACGATCCACACTTCTAGTTAAGTTTTGCACTTTGTATCCATCGACTCTGCTACTTTTCTCTTTCCCTTTTTGCTTTCAGTTTACGTTATTTAGTGTTTCTATTTATTATAGTTTTTAATCAATTTGCCAAAGAAAAACACCACCTTCCTTACGTTCGATCCTGACTCTCTATACTACAATGGGTCTTGTAAATTATTTGTGAGATTTGAGGCTCACCCTTTAGCCCTTATCATTGGTACTACTAAAATCCTTCTCGAGTTAATAGATGATGTACTCATCTATTTCCTTTGCCACAATATCACTACTTTGATTCTCATCCCAGGCAAGTCTCATGGTTTGTATTACATTCATGGTTTGTATTACCCTATATATATATATATATATATATATATGAAAAATAATCTATTAGAATAATTAACAAACCTATTTTATTATATTTTAAGCAAAAAATATGATTAAATTATTTAAAAAATAAATTCTAAAATATAAACTTTTCTAAAAGAAAATTGTATAGGACTACACTATTATAAGATTATCCTAAATAAGTTATATGAATGATAATAGGGTAATATCTTTATTGGTTAATATATATAAATCTTTTCAATATTTTCATTTATGTAATAATTGACTATATATGTCAAATTTTTGTTCTTTATAAAATACACTTAAAAGGAAATGAAATAAACCGATTATTAAAATAAATAAATAAATAATCTGATGCAGTATAAATATCAAATTATTTTATATGTATTTAAAAAATTCGATTATTTGATATGTAAAAAGTAAATGACAAATTATATATCTTGGTTTAAAATGGAAACAATTGATATATCATGCCTAAAATTAAGAAATAAAATAAAATAAAAATGAAAACAATTGACATTATATAAATTAGACATTTGACAAAATCTCATGTGGCTTAAAGCGGTGGTGTCATGTGACAAAATCCTAGGTGGCTTAATGTGGTGGTGACATGTGGGAAAATCCTAGATGGCTTAATCTGGTGACGACATGTGTCTTAATACATTTTGTTTTAGTATTATATATAGTAGGTTGAATCAAAGGCAAAAAATAAGTATAATATAATTCATACTTCCGAGGTTGACTACTAGATTGACGGTTATTGGATTTACCTTGTTTTACTCTATTAAGATATTGGTTGTGTCATCGACAAAAACAAGGGTTTTGGTGTTATCGCCAACAACTTCAAACGCCAAAAAAAAAGGTATTAGTTGTGTCATTGACACCCAAAGGCCAAAAACAAGGGCTCTAGTATTGTCACCAACACCTCAAATGCAAAAAAGGTTGTTACATATCAACACTAAAACATGGCGTTGGTATTGTCACCAACAACTCAAACACTAAAATAAAGTGTTGTTGTTATTATTAATACACCAAACACCGAGAACAAGGGTGGTGTTTTCACCATCACCTAAAATTCCTTAAACATGGCATTGAGCTTTCTCACCAGCACCTCATACACCAACCAGATTCATTTAATATTTGTGACAACACTAAAAACACCACACAGACACAACACAAACATACAAACGCCTAAAACAATTTTTCATCCAATACATTGGCATCTCACGTCTTCTTCTTTGTGTTTTTTCTAAACAGTATGATAAATTAGTTATTCATCTTTTCAATAATTCTGGAAAAGATAGTGTAAGAGCCTTAGTCTTTAGAGCCGAGTTTGGACTTAGCCGCCCCTGCGGCTGAGGCCGTGATCCGCAAAAGACGTAAACCTAACTTAGAAGGCTATATATATGCCATATGTTTCGATATATATCAAATCAATCACAACAAAATATCTATATATATCTATACTATCGAGATCTTCAGAGGGGCGATGGCTCACGTACACGATATCCCAAAACATTTGTACTCATTTCAAAACCAAAACCTTTTTAAAAGTCAGACCCCTTTCGGGTTCTGTTTATTTATCTGTTCGAACTTTATTGTAGATTACTAGTGTCATTGTTGTCAACCTGGGCTCTGATACCAACTTTGTAACACCCCAAATGCGTAGGACTCGAGGTGCTACTGGGCTAGGATCTCACAATGGATCCTGACCCCAGCCTGACAACAAGTTCACTGAATCTTACAACAAGGCACCAATAGATTAAAACAAAACATAAAACTAATATATATATATACATATCAAAAAGATGATACAGAGTACTGTTGAGTACAAAGTCAAACAGAAATCCGTACAACATAAATAACCAAAAATCCCATGATATCGCCCATTGTACGGAACCCTCAGTAGATCACCCCTCTAGATCACTCTGCGACTCTCCTAACCTGCAAAGGATCTACAACACGGTATAAAACCGTTAGCTAACCATACACATATATAAGAAGATGCTAGAGCACAAACACACATCATAAATTATAACATATCAACATGCTTTCACACATTTACCCGGTTTATTATCTTTAATAAGTCCAAACACTCAATCGTATAAATAGATGTATATGAATATACGTGACACGAGGAATGTATATAACCCTCGCCTTTGCGTGCAATAGCTAGTTGGAGTGGTATCAGCGCACTTTCCCGTATATCATATGGAGTGGTAGGTGCCCTACCCGTATACCAGGTCCAACTAGCTTACAAAGAACTTCTCAGACTCCACTACGGGATGAAAGGTAAGTTGTCACAACCACTATAATGGGCGGTCAATATAACATAGGTCGGTAATGAACCATATCGCATGCTATAAAGCATATAACAAACACCACTCAAGCATACATCCAATATAAGGATAGTAGCTAAGTAAGTCCTATGGACTTAACTCAACCTCATAAGTAGTACCACTACGATCAGCTCTCACTCAGGTCCACTCCAAACTGGAGGACAACACGGCCTATACAAGGCAAACATATATATATCAAACTCCTATCACACAAAGGGGTAAGTCACACCTAGACCCAAGGGATCCATAAGGATCATGTCCAACTCGTAAACCTCAAAGCCGTAAACGGCATATCTATATCATACTCATCAACATTCGATACCTAGCATGGTACTAAGTCCCTCATACTAAGAAAGGAAAGGAGCTACCCAACTATAGGTAGTCCCTGGACAAGACGCACCTGCGTGATCAAGAGACGCAGGGGCGGAATAGACAACCCGCAGGCGTGGCAGGGAGCAGCCGCAGACGCGGTGACAAGGGACGCAGGCAACGCAGGCAAGGCGCTGCGGCACGGCTTCCGCAGGGGCGGCGGTTTCTAGGCGCGGGGGCGCGACGGTGCAGAACGTAGCCCCGCGAGTCCTCTTTCACTCTGCACGTGATCAAATCACGTCTATTCCATTCCAAAATCACACACATGCATAAACATACACATTCCAACATTAACCTACATTCAAATCATCTAATCCTAAGCTAAAGAAATGGAATCAAAGAAGAAGAGAAGGAGAAGAAGCAAAGAACTTACCACACCTGTGGTCCTAGGCTGCACAGAGGATCAACACCCAACACAACTAGCTCTCAAGCTCATCACAGCATCCAACATCATCAACATCATCAACCTTACAAACAAAACACTTCCAAGCTTAAGAACACTCACACACAAGATCAAAGAAGATGAAGGAGAAGCAAGAAGGACGTAGGGTCTGGAATGGGAAATGAAAGTGAAACCCTTGCTCAGCAAGGTAAGAAGGAGATAAAGAAAAGAGGGTAAAGCACGGGTCAAAGAAGTCAACAAAATCGGTTACAGCCGCCGGAAACCGCAGGGGCGGTTCCTTGAGCCGCGGGAGCGGAAACCCGCAGGGGCGGCAGACATGCCCGCGGGTGCGGCAAGGCCAATCTCAGCCAAAGTCAATCTCGGCTAAGGACAAAACTCGGTCCGAAAGACTAGGGCTCTTACATCTCACCCGCCTAAAAACAAGTTTCGTCCCGAAACTTGCAAAGTCCTGAAACCACTCGGACTCAAAAGCCGAGGTAAAACTCTTTATAACCTCAAACATAAGCATGGATGAACTCATCAACTCCAGCAACAAACACTATCCAGGGCCTAGAGGAAAACCATCTCTAGCCAAACCATAAACATATCACAAGGCATAGAGGAATCACATCTCTAGCCGTATCATACTCATAACAGAAAGGCACGGAGGAAAAACTTCTCCAGCTGAATCCTAAACGTATCACAATAGCATGGAGGAAAGAGTCATATCCAGCTATAAACAAGAATCATACTATCACAACAAGATCTAATAAGATCATAATCACATCAAAGCTAGTATGAAAATAAACACATCAGAGCATATAAGCATATAAGCACATAATACTCACCAAGATAGTACTAAGATCTACTCGGTGATCCTACTGGTGCATCTAACTCAACATAGAACTTTGGATAGTTCCTCTGGATACTATCCTCAGTCTCCCATGTAGCCTCATCAGGTCCTCGTATCGACCACTGTATCCTCAGCATAGGAATGTCTTTCGAACGCAGGCGTCTCATACCTCGTTCTAGGACTGCAATAGGATGCTCAACAAAAGTGTGGTCCGGCTCGACCACCAAATCCTCATAACTCACAATGTGTCTCGGATCTGGTATGTACTCCCTCAGCTGAGACACGTGAAATACAGGGTGAACACCCTCTAATCTCGGAGGCAAGGCTAATCTGTAAGCTGCGCTCCCAACCCGATCCAGAATCTCGAACGGTCCGACATATCGGGGGCTCAACTTCGCCTTAATGCCAAAACGCCTAACACCTCGTGTCGGGGACACTCTCATCCACACATGGGCTCCAACTCTGAACTCTAGAGGTCTACGCCTCCTATCAGCATAAGACTTTTGACGGCTTTGCGCAGTCAGCATCCGCTCTCTAATCAGTGCTACTCGAGCCACATCATCCTGAATCTGATCAGATGTCAAACCACTAACACTGCTCTGCTCATCCCAGAATAACGGGGTACGGCATCCCTGTCCATACAGTGCTTCATATGGGGTCATCCCAATAGATGCATGCCAGTTGTTGTTGTATGAGAACTCAACAAGTGGGAGATGATCCGTCCACACTTTTCCCCAATCCAACACACAAGCTCGCAACATATCCTCCAGGGTCTGATGGTCCTCTCTGACTGACCATCTATCTGAGGATGGAACGCAGTCGTGAAGTGCAAACTAGTCCCCAGGGCAGTCTGAATCTGCTGCTAGAATCTCGAGGTAAATCGTCCATCTCTATCTGAGACGATCGTCCTCGGTACACCATGGAGTCTCACTATCTGCCTAGTGTACTCGTCAGCTAATCTGCTCACCGGCCTCGTTTCTCTAATAGGAATGAAACGTGCCATCTTCGTCAATCTGTCCACTATGACCCAGATGGCATCAAAACTCAGGCTCAGCCTCAGTCCAGTCACGAAATCCATGGTGACGTCCTCCCACTTCCTTTGTGGAACAGGAAGTGGATGGAGCTCACCTCCAGGTCTAAAATGCTCGATCTTGACCTGTTGGCAGGTCGCACACTGTGCCACAAATTTGGCCACATCGGGCTTCAGCCCTCCCCACCAATATAAACGTCTCAAGTCCTAATACATCTTACTCGAACCTGGATGTACAGAGTAAGGTGTACAGTGAGCCTCCTGTAAAATCCTCTGTCTCAGCTCTGTATCAGCAGGTACACAGACGCGACCACGGCGTCTCAAAACTCCATCTGCTCCTAGCATGAAATGTGGTGCCTCATCCCGAGACATCATATCTCATATCCTCAGCATTGTCGGGCAGGTCTCCTGCTTCTGTTGGATCTCACTCAACAGATCATGAAGAACCTCTAATGTACGCAGCTGGACATCCTCATCAGGAAACTGGATGTCCAACTCTAACCAGATCAAGTCTCTCTGTAGCTGATGCTGAACTATCAGCCTCGCAATCGCCTGCTCTCGAGGTGTCTTCCTGCTCAGGGCGTCGGCGACAACGTTCGCCTTCCCTGGATGGTACAGAATCTCTAAATCAAAGTCCTTGATCAGCTCGAGCCACCTACGCTGGCGGTTATTCAATTCCCGCTGCGTGAAAATGTACTTCAGACTCTTATGGTCTGTGAAGATCTGACATGTAGCATCATACAGGTAATGTCTCTAGATCTTCAGTGCATGAACTACCGCTGCCAACTCCAGATCATGAGTCGGGTAGTTCTCCTCATACGTCTTCAACTGTCGAGACGCATATGCAATCACCCTGCCTCTCTGCATCAACACACATCCCAAGCCTAGCTTGGATGCATCACTGTAAACCACAAAATCCTCTGTACCCTCTGGCTGTGCCAAAACAGGAGCAGAAGTCAGACATCTCTTCAGCTCCTCAAAACACTGCATACACTGATTAGACAACACAAATCTGGTAGTCTTCCTCAGCAAACTCATCAGTGGACGGGCAATCACAGAAAATCCCTCCACAAAGCGTTTGTAATAACCGGCTAGGCCAAGGAAGCTACGTACTTCCTTGACGTTCGTCGGTGTAGTCCATGTTGCTACTGCCTCAATCTTCGTCGGATCAACCTTGATCCCCTCAGCTGATACTACATGACCCAAGAATGCTACCTCTGGCATCCAGAACTCACACTTAGAGAACTTAGCATAAAGTTATCTATCTCGTAAAACCTTCAATACAGTCCTCAGATGTCCTGCATGCTCCTCTCCACTGCGAGAGTATACTAGAATGTCATCTATGAAAACCACCACAAACTGATCCAGGAAGTCGATGAAGATACTGTTCATCAACTCCATAAAGACGCTTGGGGTATTCGTAAGCCCAAATGGCATCACTACAAAGTCGTAGTGGCCATATCTGGTCCGGAATGTTGTCCTGTGCACATCCTGGTCTCTCACCCTCAGCTGGTGATATCCTGAACGCAGATCAATCCTGGAGAACACAGTCGCTCCTTGTAGCTGATCTAACAAATCATCAATACGAGGCAGTGAATACTTGTTCTTGATGGTCACCTTGTTCAGCTCTCTGTAATCTATACATAACCTCAGTGATCCGTTCTTCTTCCGTACGAAGAGGACAGGTGCTCCCCATGGGGACATGCTAGGGCGAATGAAGCCCTTCTCAGCCAGCTCCTCAAGTTGCTTCTGCAGCTCCAACATCTCGACAGGCGTCATCCGGTATGGGGCCTTCGAGATCGGTCTCGTACCAGGCTCTAACTCAATACTGAAGTCCACACTCCTATGAGGTGGCAAACTGGACGGCTCAGCA
Organism: Fagopyrum tataricum; assembly: GCA_002319775.1. Lineage (NCBI taxonomy): Eukaryota > Viridiplantae > Streptophyta > Magnoliopsida > Caryophyllales > Polygonaceae > Fagopyrum > Fagopyrum tataricum. Next base: position 14,997,729 of record CM008282.1, on the reverse strand, counting down.
AAAATATCAATAAAATCACAAACCACTGAGATATCCTTTATAGTTGGACTGTCCCCCTCCTTCATGGCATAACACCAGAAGGCATCACAACCCTGTGCAATCAATCTAGTTGCCCGTATAGCGCTGATAACTGTGCCTGTCTTTCCAAGGTCCCAACCTCGGAAAACCTCTATCTGGCCTAACTCGGTGGAGATGGTAACAGTCCTCCGACCTACATCTAAAACTGCAGAGTGTCTATCCATCAGTCCATACCTAGAATGACTTCTTAATGCTCTAATGGCATGACAAAAAAGTCAACTAGTAATACACGAGTCCCTACAGAAATGGGACAACGATGAATCTCACGGGTACCTCTGACCCTACCACCATCGGGTAACCCTATAATAAAGGGCATCCCCTCAACTGTATCTAAACCAAGACGCTCTACACAGGCATCAAAAATAAAAGAGTGCGTAGCACCAGTATCAAATAAAACTCTAACAGGTAAACCATGAATCAGAATAGTACCTGTAGCAGTCGGTGCAGCTGGCTCCTCTGCACTCCTCAACTCAAAAACTCGGCCCTGTGGGCCTCTGGTATTAGTGGTGCCCCCACCACGACCTCTGCCTCTACTCGGCCCAAGAGCAGATCCCTGAGTCGTAGGGCGATTTGGGACTCTTTGCTGTCCATGTGTCTGCTGCTGCTGAGGTGGCCTCTCTCCACCACCCGCTACACTAGCAGGGGAAGAACCCTGCTGAGATGAAGCTCCGCCCTGGCGGCAGTAAACAGCTCTGTGACCTTGCCTACCACAGGTGTAGCAAGTCACTAGTGGCCTCGTGCACTCGGGCCTCATATGTCCTGGATCACCACAGTTAAAACACTAACGTCCCTTATCTGCAACCGGTGCAGATGAGGGCTGACTCTGGCGTCTCTGATCACGCCAACCACTAGCAGCACCACCAGTACCACTGGTCTGCCCTGTACGTTGTCTCTTCTCAGACCCTCCGGTCTGAGAAGCTCTCCTCCGTCCAGCTCATTCCCTCTCATAATCGGAAGCTCTGTCCTGATAATCCATCAGAGACTCACAGTGGAAACCCGCCATATAGGTCCGGGTAGTATCCCTCAGTCGTCGGGAAAAGAGATAGACGTGCTGATCTGCTGAAGGTGCAACTGGTCCCTAGAATGCCAGCTCCTCCTAAAACCTCCTGATAGCCTCGGAGACTGGTACATCCTCGAATCCAGCCTCAACAAAATCCCGCAGTTTCTCCCACCTCAGTTAGGCAGGGCAGAAACGCTCTCTAATCAGGGTCCTCATCTGATCATAACTGCTAACCTGACCCCGTACAGACCTCCACTAGTGTTGTGCCAAATCCCGAAATAAAGTCTGCACCAGCTCGATCTGTCTGTCCACTGGACATCAAATGGACTCCAGAGTTGAGTCCACATGTCCGATCCAAAGCTCCACCTCTAACCCCACCTTCCTTGTGAAAGGGGGTACACCCATTTGATGGAAAGCCTTCAACCAAGTGTCTGGTCTAGGCCCTCTATGCTCCTCCCGAACCTGAGGAATCTCAGCAACTTGTGCCTGTACAGCCGGCACCTGTGTAACCCCGTGGGACCTCTCAAATGGTCCCTCCTGTGCCTGTAAATCTGGGGCACGTCTACCGGCTCTGGTAGCCTCCTCCACTCGTCTAATGTAAGCATGGAACTCGGATATCCCCATGGAGACACGATCAGAATCACCAAACTGGGCTCTCTGTGCCCCCTGTCTCTCAGCTGCACCGTTCCCAGTCTCAGGAACGACGCTCTCAACAACCTCCTCATGTATCTCTCCCGCATGTGAACCATCAGCAGAAGTCCTATCCCGTCCTCTACCTAGAGGGGGTCTACCTCTACCTCGTCTAGCTGCAAGTAAAGCTCTAGTCTGAACCATCTGCAGAAGACGTAAACCTAACTTAGAAGGCTATATATATGCCATATGTATAGATATATATCAAATCAATCACAACAGAATAACTATATATATCTATACTGTCGAGATCTTCAAAGGGGCGATGGCTCACGTACACGATATCCCAAAACATTTGTACTCATTTCAAAACCAAAACCTTTTTAAAAGTCAGACCCCTTTCGGGTTCTGTTTATTTATCTGTTCGAACTTTATTGCAGATTACTAGTGCCATTGTTGTCAACCTGGGCTCTGATACCAACTTTGTAACACCCCAAATGCGTAGGACTCGAGGTGCTACTGAGCTAGGATCTCACAATGGATCCTGCCCCTAGCCTGACAACAAGTTCACTGAATCTTAAAACAAGACCCCAATAGATTAAAACAAAACATAAAACTGATATATATATATATATATATATATATATATATATATATATATATATATGTATGTATATATATATATATATATACATATCAAAAAGATGATACAGAGTACTGCTGAGTACAAAGTCAAACAGAAATTCGTACAACATAAATAACCCAAAATCCCACGATATCGCCCAATGTACGGAACCCTCAACAGATCACCTCTCTGGATCACTCTGCAGCTCTCCTAACCTGCAAAGGATCTACAACATGGTATAAAACCGTTAGCTAACGATACACATATATAAGAAGATGTTAGAGCACAAACACACATCAGAAATTATAACATATCAACATGCTTTCACACATTTACCCGGTTTATTATCTTTAATAAGTCCAAACACTCAATCGTATAAATAGATGTATATGAATATACGTGACACGAGGAATGTATATAACCCTCACCTCTGCGTGCAATAGCTAGCTGGAGTGGTATCAGCGCACTTTCCCGTATATCATATGGAGTGGTAGGTGTCCTTCCCGTATACCAGGTCTAACTAGCTTACAGAGAACTTCCCAGACTTTAATACGGGATGAAAGGTAAGTTGTCACAGCCACTACAATGGGCGGTCAATATAACATAGGTCGGTAATGAACCATATCGCATGCTATAAAGCATATAACAAACACCACTCAAGCATACATCCAATATAAGGATAGTAGCTAAGTAAGTCCTATGGACTTACCTCAACCTCATAAGTAGTATCACTTCGATCAGCTCTCACTCAGGTCCACTCCAAACTAGAGGACAACACGGCCTATACAAGGCAAACATATATATATCAAACTCCTATCACACAAAGGGGTCACACCTAGACCCAAGGGATCCATAAGGATCATGTCCAACTCGTAAACCTCAAAGCCGTAAACGGCATATCTATATCATACTCATCAACATCCGATATCTAGCATGGTACTAAGTCCCTCATACTAAGAAAGGAAAGGAGCTACCCAACTATAGGTAGTCCGTGGACAAGACGCACCTGCGTGATCAAGAGACGCAGGAGCGGAATAGACAACCCGCAGGCGCAGCAGGGAGCAGCCGCAGGCGTGGTGACAAGGGACGCAGGCAACGCAGGCGCTGCGGAACGGCTTCCGCAGGGGCGGCGGTTTCCAGGCGCGGGGGCGGCGACGGTGCAGAACGTAGCCCCGCGAGTCCTCTTTCACTCTTCACGTGATCAAATCACGTCTATTCCATTCCAAAATCACACACATGCATAAACATACACATTCCAACATTAACCTACATTCAAATCATCTAATCCTAAGCTAAAGAAATGGAATCAAAGAAGAAGAGAAGGAGAAGAAGCAAAGAACTTACCACACCTGTGGTCCTAGGCTGCACAGAGGATCAACACCCAACACAACTAGCTCTCAAGCTCATCACAGCATCCAACATCATCAACATCATCAACCTTACAAACAAAACACTTCCAAGCTTAAGAACACTCACACACAAGATCAAAGAAGATGAAGGAGAAGCAAGAAGGACGTAGGGTCTGGAATGGGAAATGAAAGTGAAACCCTTGCTCAGCAAGGTAAGAAGGAGATAAAGAAAAGAGGGTAAAGCACGGGTCAAAGAAGTCAACAAAATCGGTTACAGCCGCCGGAAACCGCAGGGGCGGTTCCTTGAGCCGCGGGAGCGGAAACCCGCAGGGGCGGCAGACATGCCCGCGGGTGCGGCAAGGCCAATCTCAGCCAAAGTCAATCTCGGCTAAGGACAAAACTCGGTCCGAAAGACTAGGGCTCTTACAACGGTTTTCTGCGGATGCAGCCGGCTTTGTTGACCCTTTGACCATACTTTACTCTTCTTTCCTCTTTAATCTTTCCTTACCTTAGGATGAAGGGTTTCTTCATTCTTCATCTTCCCCAGCTGCCCTCACGTTCTTCTTCCTCCTCCTTTCTTCTTTGATCTCTTCTTGAGTGTTTCCTTGAGTTTTGGCAAGGAAGTTGTATGGCTTTGGTAATTGATGTTGATGTTGTGTGTTATGCTGAGATTGGGAGCTAGTTGAGTGGTGTTTGTGAACTGTTCTAGCCTGGTTAGGCTACAGTAGTAGGTGAGCTTACTCTTCTCTTCTTCTTTCTTCTTCTTTGATTCCTTTCCTTGGCCTTAGCTTAGGATAGATGATCTAGACTTATATTGATGTTGGAATGTGTATATAAGTGTATGTGTATGTTTGTTGGACGTTGAAGAAGTGTATTCATCGTGTGAAGAGTGGAAGAGAAGTCGGGAGGTTACGTTCTGCATTGTCGCCGCCCCCGCACATGTGAGCCGCCGCCCCTACGGGAACTTGTCACCGCACCCGCGCCTCAGTGTCGCCGCCCCCGCGGCCACGGTCCCAGAGCCTGTGCCCGCGTGTTTCCGCGCCTGCGCCTGCTCCTGCTGCCTTTCCACCCCTGCGTCTTTCCGTTCCGCAGGTGCGTCTTGTACATGATCTACTTAGAGTAGTATTGATCCTTTCCTTTCCTAGTATGAGTGGGTTAGTAGCATGCTAGGTATGTGTATTAGGATAGAATGATGATGAGTATGGTATATCTATATGTCGGTTATGGCTTTGAGGTTTAGTAGATTATCGAGGTTTATAAGTTGGATATGATCCATATGGATCCCTTGGGTCTAGGTGTGACCCCTTTGATTGATAAGAGATGTAATATCTCGTTATGCCTTGTTATTAGGAAGTGTTGTACTCCAGATTTGGAGTTGATCGTGTTTGAGACTACTTCGAGGTTGAGGTAAGTCCGTAGGACTTACTTAGCTACCATCCTTATATTGGATGTATGCATGAGTGGTGTGTGTTATATGCTTGATAGCATGTGATGTCGTTTATTACCGACCTATGGTTTAGTGACTGCCCATTGTAGGGCTGTGACAACTTGCCCTGTCATCCCGCGTGGAGACGGGGAGGTTCTCTGCGGACAGGCCAGATTTGGAAGTGGGACGGGCACCTACCACTCCCATAGGGTATACGGGTAAGTGTTACCAGATCACCACTACAGCTGGCAACATCCCCGAGAGGCGAGGGTTATATTCCTCGTGTCACATATATTCATATACATCTATATATATATATATATATATATATATATATATATATACGATTTGAGTGTTGGACTATATAAAGATAATAAACCGCGTAAATGTATGACAGCATGATGATGTGTTTATTATTTCTTGAAGTGTGTTTGTGCTTATGTATTATCTTATATATGTATGGTTAGCTAACGGTTTTATACCATGTTGTAGATCCTTTGCAGGTTAGGAGAGCTGCAGAGTGATCCAGATGGGGTGATCCGCTGAGGGCTCCGTACACTAGGTTATGCGAGGGTTATGTGATATTTTGTATGTACAGTTACATGTTTATTTCGTACTCAGCGGTTCTTCTGTAAACCTTTTGATTTATATATTACAGTTTAATGTTTTGGTTTTAATCTATATGTGCCTTGTTGTAAGATCCAGTGAACTTGTTGTCAGGCTAGGTTCAGGATCCATTGTGAGATCCTAGCCCTTAATAGTCTTGAATTAGAATGTCAAGACTTGTTACAAAGAAATTGAAATATCTAGTTTCAACATATTTACTGCGAGGCGAATGTTGTGTCGATTATTATCTAGTAGTGCTATTAATTATGACTCGGGTTTAAATGCATTGTTTGACCCACTAGAGGGTGTGAGTGGTTTCTAATACATGGTTTAAGGGGTCATGCTATCCCCCGAGTGTTGACCACTTAGCCACTTTCTTAGGGCGTGTTTAGTAAAATTGTGGTTTTGGTTGCGGTTATGGTTGCGGTTGTTGTTTTAGGGAGGGTTGTTTTGAGATTTGTGCTTTATAAAAAAAACTCCGTATACGTGTTTAGTTAGAGGGTTCGGAATTGGTTTCGATTTTAGTTAAAGACCAAATTACCTCTTCCCCGATTTATGCTTCATCGTTAATTTATGCTTAAGCAGTTTCAACACACAATTTCTAGTTCTTCTCTTTCGTTCTTTTCCCGTGCTTCTCCTGCTTTTTCTCTCCTTCTCCATGTATTGTGAAGGACACCGTTGAAAAGGAGAAGACACTGCTAAACCTTTCTAATATGAATATAGCTCATAAATAAATTTACTGTTAACCTCTTCTCTAACAATTTGAATAATTTGAAACGAACCACATCAACAATTTGAAGGACACCATTGCAGAGGAGGAGAAGAAGGCACTCCTCCGTCAATTTCTCTACTTCTTCACTAAGGCCTCAAATTATGCATCTTGTGTTGCGATTTTAGGTAATGAACAACCGCAACCTCATATGAAAACAGACAAGACCACGAACCACATCAACAATTTACAATTTGAAGAGAAGAATTGAAAAATGGAGATGGAGAATTGAAAAATGGTTTACAAACGGCCTAGGGTTTCGATTGCTAACCTCTTGAAGACCTCTAGCAATTTGAAGAGAAGAATTGAAGAGATGGAGAATTGAAGAACAATAGAAGAACGTTGAAGAATTTTTGAACGATTTGGGAAAGAAGAGAAGGATAGTTTGGGCATAAATTCTGCAACAACACTGAATCCTCTAAAACCTTGGTTGGATAGATTCTAAAAAAAACCCTCAAAACCACAAAACTTTTTCAAACCCTAACGCTGAAACTCTAACAAAACAGACATGATCTTTTACACCTCCAACCACAAAACTAAATGAAAGTCTCGACCCTCTAACTATATAGGGCCTTAATCTATAATAAGTGCAATTAGATGCACGGAAACCATTGTCCTTCTCACTAAAAAACAAATGTACACCGTCACTAACACAAATTCACCACAATAATAAAAATAAAACTTTAATCAAAACCTATTTTTGTTGTACATATTTAAAAACGATATTCATCATCAAGATTTAAGTTCATCGTCAAACCTGATATAAAATCTTATACGATTTTTTTTAATGTAAATTGAAACTTAATATTGACATCATTATAGAATTTTGTAATCGTGAAGCCTGATTTTTTTGTTCAGTTGAAATCCTTTATATAAAATAAGAGTATGATAAAACTGTAATGTATATATAAGTTTAACCTAACCTAATTCTTTCGCTAAAGTTGCTTAATACTAGTTTTGTTGAGTGTGGAAATGTGTCCCACGTCGACAATATGAAATAAGTGAATCTAACATATAAGTACGAGGGCTACTCCTCCTATTGGCAATTGGTTTTAGACCCGACGGATATAAAAAGTTAAATTGACATGGTATCAAAGCAAGTCCGATCCGGGTCCATTATCCTGTTTTTGGGTTGTGATTAGCAGAAAAAATATGTTATCCGCCCGTTTGGCTAAGTCGGCCTTAAGGCTTTGTGTCAAGTGTCAACTAGTCCAGAATAGTTGCACTTGAGGAGGAGTGTTGAGTTTGGAAATGTGTCCCACATCGACAATACGAAATTCATGAACCTAACATATAAGTCCTAGGGTTACTCCTCCTATTGTCAATTGGTAATAGGATGGAACCCCGAATGCTTGTGTGCGTAGGTTCACTTTGATGTGCATACTCTCCACGTCTTAGACCATAGGATATAAAAAGATAAATTAACATGGTATTAGAGCAGGTCTGATTCGGGTCCATTATTCTGTGTTTGTGTTGTGATTAGCGAAAAATATGCAATCCGCTCGTTTGGCTAAGCCGGTCTTAAGGCTTTTTGTCAAGTGTCAACTAGTCTAGAATAGCTGCACTTGAGGGTGAGTGTTGAGTGTGTAAATGTGTCCCACATCGACAATATGAAATTCGTGAACCTAACATATAAGTCCTAGGGTTATTCCTTCTATTGTCAATTGGTTTTAGGATGGAACCCCGAATGCAGAATGCTTGTGTGTGTAGGTTCACTTTGGCAAGCATACTCTCCACGTCTTAGAACAGCGGATATAAAAAGATAAACTAACATGGTATTAGAGTATGTCAGATCCGGGTCCATTATCTTGTGTTTGGGTTGTGATTAGCGAAAAATATGTTATCCGCCCGTTCAGCTAAGCCGGCAATTTGGCTTTGTGTCAAGTGTCAACTAGTCCAAGATATATGCACTTGAGGGGAGTGTTGAGTGTGGAAACATATCCCACATCGACAATATGAAACACGTGAACCTAATATATAAGTATTAGGGTTACTCCTCCTTTTTTTTTGGTAAGATTAGGGTTACTCCTCCTATTACCAATTGATTTTAGGATGAAACCCCGAATGTTTGTGTGCGTAAGTTCACGTACTTTGGCGTGCATACCCTCCACATCTTAGACCCGGCGGATATAAAAAGATAAATTACATCTTAGACCCGGTGAATATAAAAAGATAAATTAACAGTTTTGCAGCTTGTTTTCTTTGGAGTCGTGCTTTTTTAATTGAATCGATGCAAACTATTTTGATGTTATGCCAGATGGAAATCTTTTGTGTTGAATAATATGAAGAACAACCCAATGTAGAATGGAAACGGCTTTTTTGAGAGAGTTTGAGCCGATGAGTATAGTCTCAATTGCTACTTCACTACTGCATTTTTCTTCTCATTTCATTGATTGTTGTTTGAATGTGAAACATGTGTAGTCCTCTAGACTAAATTATATTTTCCCAAATTATTGTTGTCATTATCCAATTATTGCTGTCATTTCTACACCTAAAACTAGTCAGTGCTCATATGATATGCGATTCTTAGTGTTGACCTTTTAGTTATACAAAGTTATAATTATGGATAGAAACACAAACTAGAGCAAATATATATATATATATCATTCGTACCCCTTTTTACAATAGCATCCCTTCTTTTTAACTATAAGTGTTATAAGACTTTAGAAAACAATGCCCCCGAAATAGCCCTACAAGACCAGAAGCACTACACCACTATCATCGGACATAAAAAAGTGATATGAAAGCTATAGGCTCCATAAGAACATGTCTACTGTTTAGGCTTGCCTTTGCTTAGCAAGAAAGAAAGAATCCGTAGGAGGAATCATCGTACTATCAACAAGATGTGATTCAACTCTCCATATCATATTGACGGTAGAATATGTACCTATCAATATACTTTTATATGTGTATCACTACCTAAAAATATAATTACACTTACTAATTCTATGTCATGATATTCTAGAAGATAGGAACATTTTGTTTGTTAGGTTGAACAAATTAAAAATAAGATTCGGTGGTTATTTGATAGAGATTCATCACAATAAGTGTGTACTTTGGTACGTGTTAGGAGGTAGCACAAAACTCAGACTACAAAAACGTCAATTAATACCGAATACCGCCTATTGTTAAACGGGAATCAATTGGCTGGAGAGTCGCACAATAGACAACCAAACCGGTATGCTAGTAGTTTTTAAAGGTTTTTTTTACCAAGTACAGTTGAATACTAGTTCTCACGAAAACTAGTATCCAAATAACACTTCGCACAGTCATATATTTTTCACAAAATTTGGTATCTAAATATATAAAATTATCCTCGTCTCACTCGCTAGTTTGATAATAAGTTGGTACCTAAACATATATACCCAGACTAAACTTGATATGTTGCCTTTTCGCTTCACCCCCTACACCGCTTGAAACAAGTTTAAGAAAAAGGTACGTGTTGGGTACAAATTGCTAAAAAAGAAAAAACTAATTAAAAAAAGCGACCGATGATATAAAATTCCTAGCAAAGAAATCAAACTACTTTAAAAGACGGCCGAAGTTGGTTAAAATGACCATAGATCATCAAAATTTGCTACTCAACTACGAGCGGTCGATTCTCTTAGTTTTTGGATTTATGAAACCTTAAAGCCAAAATAACTTCTCACCTTATTCTTTATATCCTTGACCACATTACAAACCTTAAAAAAGATATCTTGATTCGTGTTAGAATTTTAGGAAACTGAATGTTAGAGATCGAGAACAATGTGGTAAGCTTATGATTATTGATCATTGCATATGTGTTGAGTTTGAGTGATATTTTATGCCTAAACAAACGTGAGAGATTGTAATACACATTCTCTTGAGTATTCATGGAACTAATGAGCTTTGGTTTATCCCTATTATAATAGTATGTGTGATGGTTACTTAGTTTGTGTTGTTTTGATCTTATTAGTTCAGAAGGGAATACAAGTCCTTTAAGTGGAGGTATCTTCGGACTTACTTGAAAACAAGTAAGGTTTATGTATGGGGCATTTGATAATATCCATTGAAGCCTCTTATTTTACCTTCATTATATTTATCTCATGAGCATACAGTGTAGTTTTGTCCTATATTTTGATAGATTTTCTTTCCTTTTGTGTTTTTGAGATCACCTCGTGCGTTTAGAATATCGTAGACATTTTAGGCCATTCCGGAACTAAAATGGAGTTACTAGCGGAAGAATGCCCTCAACATACTAAGGTTTCCCCTACAATCAAGGAAGTCGAGGTCATATGGTTGATGAGCTCGGAGAATGAAGATACGAACAACTTCCACTCATTATCCAAGCTCGTGAACATGTCTCGATGCAATCGGTCAACTATTCCCACATGATCGACTGATCGGTCCCACTAGCATCAATTTCTGGACAATTTTTTTCCTTTTTACTCTTTTTATTTTTTGACTATCTTTTAGTACGCTTACTTGGATATTTTTATCTTTTTCCTTAGTGATAGAGATTGATATGATTTAGCAACAAATCCTATGAGGACAATGTTTGAAATCCTCCTATAAATAATGCATTTTTGTCATGAGGTTAATCATCCAGTTTTCAAACGAAAGTTTTAAAGACAAGTTTTGTGCACCAGATCAACCAACCTTAGGGCCCTAATCGACCGATTTCTTTGCTTTTCTTCAATTAATAAAAGGAAAATTTATGTAAGTTATGCCTTGTTAAGTTCTCGTTCTAGGGTATGAAGAGCCCAAACTGCATGGATAATTTGTGATTTTGCTAATGATATGTATCCTTATGAATATATGTCTTAACTCATGTGTTATGATAGTTTAGTATTTTTTATGCAAGATGTGAGACTTGTGTATAGACTTTCTTTTATCCTATTTGATTTTCTAGGTTTTAATCACAAGATGCGAGAGTTGTATGACGGAATTTTAATATTATGTAAGATGCGAGAGTAGTGCAGGATTATCCCTTTATTGCATTATATATATATATATATATATATATATATATATATATATATATATATATATATATATATATTATATGCTTGGATTTGTTTTTCTATCAATTGAGTTTGATAAGTTTAGTTGTGGTGATTAAGAATTTGGAACTATTTTATTATTCTTGATATTATAAAATTGGTTATTTTCGATATTATTGATTTTATATCAAATAACAAAAAATATTTTCTTTCTCCTTGATTCTACGAAATGTTTTATATGTTGTAATTATACCAATCGACCGATTCTTTCCATTAGGTCGGCTTATTTGTGTGTTTTTCTTCCTTCCTGATTTCTACTTTTTGCTTCAGAATTATCCCATAATCTGACCTAATTGGCCAACCCTCTCTATATAATCGGCTGATCCTTTGTTCTTTGATTTTGCTTGTTTTTTGTATTATTATTATTAATATTATTATTATTGTTATGGTTTTTCAGTTAATTTGTCAAATCATTATCTGTGTCTCAGTGTTCACTTCTGATCCTTTTACTATAATCGGGTCTTGTGTATTTGCAATATTTAAGGCTCACGCTTCATCCCTCATTAGTGACCGTATTATCTACACTTCAACCATGCAATTTATAGGTCTTCATACTCCATGGGATATCGCTTATCATTGACAAAGATCACATTCTTCAAAGGTTGGTTTAGTTTGAGTTCAATAAATGCCTTAAGAAAGCGTCATTATTATATTGAAGGGTCTTTGGCTCTAATGTGATAAAACGATTGATACTTCACAGCATGAACCACAACATGCCTCCGCATACCAATACATTGGCACATCCTAATCCTAACCCCATGTCGGAGTTGATGATATCATGGTCAATGTTAAAAAATCAAGTGCCCGTCTTTTCATGATAATACATTGTCCCGATATAATCCACGATCTTCCTAATAAGGCCACCATCATATATTCTCTAAAGCAGTACGTTCATCACGAACATCATTGTTAATTTTCATCTAAGATTGTTCGTCGATTGATTGTCAATAAAGAAGGCTCCCTCAAGGCGATCATCACCAGCAGTGTTGCAAGATACACTAGTAACGCGGGTAACCCGGGTAACCAGAGGCACACCCGATTTTTTTTTTTTTAATAGCTTCAAGAAACAAAGCATTTTACGATCCATTTCAAAAAAAATAAAAATACAACTTTGTATCAATTGTGACGAGACTTATAGTCAAATGATAACGGACTATCGCAATCCGAATCGTGTTGAACAATGCAGGCCTCTCGAGTCTCAACATTACCGAAAACAGCCTCTATAATAAAGACATAGGGAAATAAATATTAATAGTTTAATACACTATGATTATGAATTGTATGATTCCATTTATTTTGCATATGGTTGGAGGTGGGTCTTATTAGGACTGGGATACTTCATCAAATCACATGATTTGCGATTTGCGAATGCGATTGGTGTGTTTAAACACGACTTTATTTGACGATAAATATTAAAGTAATTGTAAAAGAATAATTAAAGACAGTGAGGTCAAAATTCATGATTACGGCATGGAATTAGAGTTGAAAGCTTCAAATGTAAGTACACAATTTTTCCAAAGATTTGGATTTTAATATTACTTTAAGGTTCCAACTTTGAATTTTAGGATTTTTATAAAATAACAAATAAAACGAACCTATTGTGCAAATTGAGATATTATATTCGGATGGGCCTTTTGGGCGGTGGGATTTGGGGCTTTAAGAGTGTGAGCCTTGAAGCAAACAGTCAAACACCAACGCCAAGAAATTTTTTAAAATATTTTGTTGAATATAAAGTTCATTTAGAATATATTTATTCAGTATAAATTTAGTGGGGTAATCCCTGTTATAAAAATGAAAAGCCAATCTATATTTTTTTTATTTTTTGGTTTGAGACCTTTTAATTAAAAACTACATATTTTTTTTTAAAAATCATTTGTTCAGAAAAATGGTTTTTTTAACCAAAAGATGAAATTTTGAGGATATATATTTCCAATTTCAATGTCAATTAGATTATTTATAGAATTCACCCTTTTAAAAAAAACGCAACAACGAATATAAACAATTCGTTGGACCTCATTACTAAAATACACTCCAAGTAATAGAGGATCTGAGACTATTTTTAAGTAATCGTGCAATTTATTTTAAGTGGACCAGTTTGTTGGAGATAATAAGTTTGTACATTGAAAGATTGGGCTTTTCAACCTTGTATATAAGGTCGGTGGATTACTCCTCTTATTGTCAATTAAGATATTATATTCGGATGGGCCTCGAAGCAAACAGTCAAACACCAACGCCGATAAATTTTTTAAAATATTTGTTTAATATAAAGTTCATTTAGAATATATTTATTCAGTGTAAATTTAGTGGGGTAATCCTTGTTATAAAACTGAAAAACTAATTTATATTCTTTTTTATTTTGTTAATGACCTTCTAATTAAAAAATATACTTTTTGAAGAAATAATTTGTTCAGAAAAATGGTTTTTTTTATACCCACGTATGAAAAATTGAGGATACATTTCCAATTTGAATACTCAAAAAAAAGCCCCTGATTAATCTTACTTAATGTGAAATTTAAGTAATTCATCTATTATAGGGAAGTTGGAGTTGGGCTAGTCACAATATAGATTTTGGGCCTTCTGACGGCCCAAATGAATCGATTAGTGGGCCTCGACGATCGAGGTTGAAAATTGAAATTATGCTGTCATGGAGGATAAACAGTGGCTTAGTGCGATATTTTTTATTTTTTTATGAAGAAATTAGTCTACTTATTATTCATTTATTATCGATGAAAGAACCTTTAATCTTCTAAGGTGTCTATACACTAAAAAGTACTACTAATTAGGGTAGGCAGTTTTAAGTTAGAAAAATGGTTTGTTTAACATAACATATGAACCCACATTTTACTTTTACAGCCAAAGGCATATCACTGTTACCTATATAACTTAGAATATACACTCAAGTTGAACTTAGAATAAATTTAATAGGTTTGAAACTGAACTGGGAATGTAATTGTACTAAAGTGGGAATGTAATTGTACAAAGATGGGAAGAAGAAACAAGTGAACTGAAAAAACTCACGGCTCGCGTTGCATCGTTGTTGGGGGTTCAGGCGAATCGCAAGGCGTCTTCTACATGAAGTTGAGCAGGGGTCTCACGACAAACTTTGTTTCTGTTAGACCTTCAATGAAGGATGAAGCTGAACAACATGATTTTTTCCGGCCAGAAACATCCTCACGTACTTCTCACATTCTACCAGAAAATAAAAAAAATTATTTTGTACCATTTTTATAATTTAATAATAGCAATTCTCTTTATAACAAACACCCTAAGTAATTTATATATTATTTCATCTCCATTCTCATATTCCATCCCCACGTTCAACATCAACTTAAATACCATAATCTCATTCCACCAAATAAATCTTGTATTTCCGTGACCAAATTAAAGACTTAAGTGTACATTATATTTTTGTAAGTAAATTCGTAAGTAAATACTTTATATATAAAAAGATATATATTATACATCATACAAAATAAATGTACCTATAAATGATGGTTTTACCTTTTAAAAATATTTTAAAAAATTATTAGATGTGTATCTATATTTAGGGGTTATTGGAGTGGTATATAAGTATAGTGTCCTACATCCTTATTACCGTTTATCATAATGTCCATCTTCTTTGGTCAGATCATAATTGTCCACCTCGGATTTCCGTCCTTATTTTTGTGTTCTTCATTTTTTAATTCTACGATATTTTGTGAGTTTTTTTTTTATAAAACTCTTGAAAACTTATTCAATAGTTCATAGTCGATAATCTACCTTTTTGGACTACGAGGGTTGGAATCTTGATCTGACTAATGCTACATTTATCGCTGTTAATGTAAACGTTATATCAAAAATTGTTTTCAGTGCCCATCTACTTGTTGTCACGAGGTTCGGTGGCCTTCTCGGAAGCATTGGCTATTCTTACAGCTCTCCAAAAAGCCCTCAGACTTAGCCTATCACATCTCCACGTTGAATCATCAATCAATATAAACATACTAAAACATAGTGCATTAAAGCTGACGTGGCGCGTTGTGGTACGAATATTTTGAAATCCCGCTCCCTCATTAATCGCCACAAAATTTTTATTTTCAAATTACTTAATTAAATTTTTAATCATTTTTAAGTAGCCTTGGACGATTTATTTAAGATGATTATTAACATGGGATTTTTAATCGGTCGAAAAAAAAAAGAATCTTTTTAAAAACTTTTGTTTTTATTGATATCCGATATTTTAAATCTTTGACTTTAGTTTCAAACAATCTATTAATTTAAACTTGAATTAATTTAAACTTGAATTAGTTAATCGTATCCATATAAGCCTTTCGATGAAAGAAACAAATCTCAATCAACATACTATCATATTTTAAAATGGGATTTTTAACAAATCTTGTATGATAAGTTTTTCTCTTTTAAGTATATTTTACTCTTCTCGTCCCTTTTCACCTTTGATGAGAACCATAGGTCAAGTCGTGTTTGGACGATCACTCTACAAGGAAATTCAGAAGTATTTTCTGCATATGGTATGTCTCTCATATATGTTTTAAGTTAATCGTTCGATTGGTTAATTATAACAAGATTATATGTTTTTTATAACATGATTGCATATAGTATGTAGTTTGATCGTTTTTTATAATTAACGCTCCAATGAAAGGTCCTTGGTCTACCTGCGGGTAAAGGTAAATTCATAGGGAAAAAAAGTATTCATAAACCATTTTGGTTTATGAATACGGGTAACAAGTCAGTGTACACGGTACCCAAACATGAAGTCTAAGGCGTAAAACAAAGAAATCTCAAAATCCAAGATCTCAAGGAGGACATGCAAGTCCCCAAGTAGATCCAAATACCCGTAATAAAATGATACATATTAATGATACACTCATAATCTGCTAAATCATACTCAAAAGGCCCATTCACCTTCGGCAAAGCCATCAGCAGATGGCAACCAAGAGAGCCAAGCGCGACTAGCTCCATCAAGATAAGACATCCCCCACCTTCGGCATGGCCTTCAGCAGGGAAGAGGTCAGACCTGGGAAGAGTGTCATCATCAGTCATGATATCTCTCATGTCAGCACTCAACATCGGTGGCTTACACACCAACTCTAGAAGGGAACTTCTCATGGAGGAGCCTAAAAACATGGGATCTAATAAGCCGAACCAAAACGTCAATAGGAATCCTATTTCCGTTAAAAACCAAGGCATTTCTAGAATGCCATAAATAATAGACCGTAGAAGAGAGGGCGTAGATCCTCTGTCTGCTCGTCCAACCTCTTCCAATAGTCGAAAGTCTCAGCCTAAAAACATGGGTTTTTGGGCTACTTGCAATCGAAGAGGATGAAGAAGATGTGATTGCCTCACTTGCGAGAGAATTTATGATAATTAGTGATAACATGATTTATCGACCTGTTTTAGTCATGCATTTAGGTAGATTTTCTCTTTTCACATTCATGTTTTAGCCTTAGTTTGTGTCATTTATGCTTGTTTAGTTCTACTTTGCAAGTATAGATGTCTACACATACTATTTGTGGCTTTGTAGATGATTTGGCACATTATGAAGCTAATACGACGTATTCGAAGATCAAGCCTCAAAGTGGATGCATTGGAGCGAGCATACGTGCACGGAAAAGGGCTAGGAATCAAGCTAAAGGCATGAAGGAATGACGAAGAGCCATCTCGGCCTTGATCTCGGTCGACCAGACCGAGATTTGCCTAATCTCGACCGAGATCCAAGGGTCTCGGACCGAGATCCATGATCTTGGACGAGCTGGACGTTACTGCTGTAAAATCCCGGTCTCCATCTCGGTCTTGATCTCGGTCGACCCTACCGAGATGCTCATGACACTGAAGACGAAGTCGAAATCTCGGCCCCGATAGTGACCATCTCGGCCGAGATCCTTGACCGAGATCTCCTGAGCGTCTTATTTTATTTTGCGGGATGTTTCCTTTTGGGCTCAATGTCTTT
Source organism: Fagopyrum tataricum (assembly GCA_002319775.1). NCBI lineage: Eukaryota > Viridiplantae > Streptophyta > Magnoliopsida > Caryophyllales > Polygonaceae > Fagopyrum > Fagopyrum tataricum. The sequence goes on along the minus strand of CM008282.1, from coordinate 14,980,278 downwards.
TAGCTAGGCTTTTGTTATAAAAGGAAGTCTTGGATTCATTCCAAGGTGTGTTGGGTTGTTCCCAGAGTTTACCCTAGAAGGGAGGAGTCGTCTCCTACCCTATCCTTCTTCTTCAACCATTGTTCTTTTTAGTTAGTTTGAATTAAAGATTCGCACTTTAGCATTGAGATTTGTTCGGAAGAGATTGTTGATTTGAGATTTGGCAAGATTGCAGGTTTTCGGTTATTGAAATTGAGTTTGTCTATTCCTTCTTTTTTTATGTTTTGTTTGTTTTTTATATGATTGTTATTAGCTAGAAATTTGTGGTTCCAAGGTTGACATGGATTTGTTTATGCCTTGGATTATGATGAAATAGATTGCGCTTATAATTGATTTTGAATTGCTTGAAATCCTAATGGTTGACTTGTACTTGAATCTAGGTTAGAACCTTCTAAACTAGCAACCTAAGTCGGAATTGAGACTTATTCGGTGATATTCTTCTTAGATACATAAGTGATTAACCATAGGTAATAAAGGTGAAACCTTTATTGGATTGAATGTGCCCGATTCCTCTCTAAGTTGGGTAATTCCTGAGACTTATCCGGTAAAGGGTTACTTGATCCTTAGTTAGATAATCTGGTTTGTAGTGAATTTCCTTTCTCTTTACCTTGAGACTTACCCTAATAAAAGGTGATTAGGATTGGAACTAGATGATCTTGAGAGTTACCCGGTAATTAGTCATCAGCCTAGAAATGTTCATCCCTGTTGTTTTTCTACCATATATCCCTATGAGTCTTCCTGAATCTTTATGCCATAAACAATGACCTTGAACCCTTGGAATCCATTTTCTTTCCTTTAGTTTGATTATCTTTTATTTGTTTTGCTTTTATAAAATTGTTTTCAATTGAAGGTGACATTCGATTGCGAATGCCAAAAACCTTTCTCCAAACCCTTTTGGTCCTTCTTTCCCTTATCTTTTCCAACCCCCTTTCTTTATTTGAGATCTATCCTATCTTTAGTCATCGCTTTAGATTAATCCTCTCAGTCCTTGTGTTCGACTCTGGAATACTTGTCCTACTTCGTACGATCCATACACTGGGGTTCGTTGTTATTTAGGGGAATTATTACATGTTATAAATATAAAACTATCCCTTCCTAGTTTTGCTATCTTGTGAGTTTCTATCATTATTGATAGGGATGTATAGGGGTGTAAAACCAGCGAACAGTTAGATTGTGAATCTTATGGTATATGCATGTGATTTATGGTTTTTTGGTTATAAATTAGAGCTTAATTAGCCCTTGCAATTTGTTTCTCTATTGTAGTAGACTATGAACTTGTGTTTTTTGTTATAAAATCAAAAGGTCTGATGCCCTCTTCCAATAGATCACATTCGAGCTCAACATCAAAAAGTGAAGAGTATGAATAAACCCGGTTCAATGCATCTTTGGACCCGATATAAAACGAGGGGGTTAGCTCCTTAGTTTGTTGGGGCTGACTAGCCCAATAAGCTCAGATTGCCAACAACCTGTTTGGTTTATTATCATAAGCCCGAATGACTTCCAGAGTAATATTCACATCACAACTTCGAGACTCGTTAGTATAAATCACGTGAATTATGCTTTACAATTCACCCTCATAATTCTTGTGTCTTCAGTTTAAAACAAAATATATATTGGATTGGCATCTTTCAGTGATCTTGTTGTTTTCCAGGAAATCTAAGTGATACTTGTTAAATGTAGTAAATCCTTACAGGAAAAAAAAAACATGTCACTTGTAACTATTTTAGTACCAAAGTCTATAGGATTTACCTCTCATTTTATTTTCCAGGTTATACGATGACATCCATTTAGCATATTTTTATACCTCATTACTATCCATCTCTTGAGCTTTTAGTATAGATTTGCATCACATATTGGTATATTTTTTCTTTAGTATTTTGGAGATCTACTCGTGCTTTATTGATAATAGTGATTATCTAGTCCTTTTCGGAGCAAAAATAGAGTTATTCTCGAAAGAATGCTTGTTAAAAAGTAAGGATCGTCATTTGATCAAGGAAGTTGAGGTCAAGACTAAAATGATCGAAATTCAAATAGTGAATGAATGAAGATTGCTCGATGAAGACTTATCAAGTCAGCTGATTGAGCCCTAAAAGTCGGCCGATTTAGCCCAGGATGACAGCCGATTTCAACCTTCATGTCAACTACAAATTTAAAGAGCTTTGAAATACCGTTGAAATATAGTACTTGTGGTTTTTAGAACTGTCAAATGTTGTCCTATCCCAGCTCACAACATTGACATACTCTCCGAGACAATATGTTTCATACTACTCGACCATTTTATAATGGTCGGCCGGTCAGTCTCCAATGATCGGCTGACTGGTCCTGTTTCGCTTCTGCCTAGACGGTCTACTTTTCTTTCCCTTATTTTATCTCTTTTATTTTGGGCTATCTTTTAGCTCGTAAGTTTGAAAGTTTTATCTTTTTATCTTAGAGAAAGTGTTTACTAGGATTACACTCTAACCATAGGAGGATTAGGTTAGATATCATCCCTATAAATAATGTTATTCATCCACTAGTTCAATTATTCAATTTTTACGTTTCAATTCCGGAGCTTTACAATAAACATAGAATGAAGACTAGACCGGTTGGTTTGACCTTTATAGGAGGATTAGGTTAGAGATCCTTCCTACATATTGTTCGGCAAATGTAGTACAACCAAAGGGACAAAGGGCCGGTGGGTTAGGTTGGGAGGCATTCTAGACAAAAACTCTTGGGGAGTTTTAAGAATTAAGGTATGCATTAGAGGGTGACCGATCAATAAGATAGGGAAAACAATAGTTATGGCTTCATCCATAAAGACTTCTTCAACCTTGAGGAAATAAGCATACATTTAGCTTTCTCTAAGAGGGTCCTATTCATCCTCTCAACTATCTCATCCGAGGGGGGGGGGGGGGGCGGGGGGGGGGGTTCTAGGTACGGTTCGATGTCTGTTAATGTATTATTCATGACTAGACCTGAACAAATCCGGGCCGGCCCTCCAAAAAACACGGGTATGGGCTAGCATATTGGCCCGCTTGTTCACGGAACGGGCCTGGGTGTTGGATTTAGCCCGCGGGCTAGCCCGTGTATATATATATATATATATATATATATATATATATATATATATATATATATATATATATATATATATATATATATATATATTTATTTATTTATTTATTTATATACCTATATATACTTATTTATATATATATTTATATATATCTATATATCTATATTTATATATTTATATGTATACTATTAAAATAAAAATAAAAGTGAATAAGTGTAAACACGGGCGGGCCGGGCCGGGCCGGGCATTTCGGGCAAGATTTTGGATTTGGCCCGGCCCGAGCCCGGATTTGTTCAGGTCTATTCATGACAAAAGACATTGAATTCTTGGTTACATAATTCTAACCCATTTTCAGTCATAAAACGTCTATGGTTGGTTTGACCTTCTATTGTGATTTTCCGGTACTTTTATATATATATATATGATGACGTGCCGAAAAAAGAGTCTTGCAGCTTCATCCGCTTTATAATATTGTGGTGTTGGGATGAAGGCTGGCAGCGAGGAAGGTTCATATACGTGTGTGTATGAATATATATATATATATATATATATATATATATATATATATATATATATATATATATTTCGAGAGGAGTGATCAATCAAGGATAGGAAGTATCTCCTCCCGCATTTGGTATCAATCTAGGCAGGACCCCACTGGTCAAAATTGACGTATTTAGAGATTTAGAGGCTTGAAACATATACCCATTGAAGGTAACTCTAGTGAATTTACCTAGGATAAAAGTCTCACAAGCTTGTAAGTCACTAGGTTCTTAAGTATACTACCTTTGTTTAAATAGATAGTCAAGGCCATTGTTGCCTACATGCCATAGTCTAGATTGTAAGGTATGGTTTTGCTCAAGTTTTAGGGTTACAATTGATCAACATGATTCAAATCTGGTTTACCAACAAATTAATGAAGACCATTCTTTTTAATCCTTTTAATAATAACCATGTCAGCTCTAGATATGGTTCTAATGCCACAATAAATATGTATATTACATTTAAGATCATCAATCATGCTTTCAAATCAAAGAGTGCATTCCTCTTCAACTCAAAGAGTACATTTAGTGGTTGAGTATATGGTGAAGCTAGAGTAAATCGGAGTACTTCCTAGCCGAAAAGACAAATCGAATGGCAAGTGTCTGATAATCCTAACAATCTCAAAGCAAAAGTATCTTATATCTATAAATTGAAACAGTGAAACAAGAGAATCGTTAAATTGACTTAATTATAATGTCATATATCCATCCATGTTTAAAGCTAAGTTGTTTGTCTTGTATTTTGTTTTCATGATGTATAAAAATAGGGTCACCAAATATTTAGAATTCAGATGGGAGAGTAACATATTAAAGATTTCACCCGTATGACATTTTCTAATGTAGACATAAAATCTCGTTTGCCTAGAAAATAGAGTGCTTGTTAGATTGAATCTCGACCTTCGGCGATATTCTTCCTCATCTTCAAGTCGATATGGTAGCTTTTTCGGATATATATGAGATTGTGGGGGTCATCCAACTTCATGGTTTCTAATATGTTTCTTAGTTTGATACCCGGCTTGAATTCATGAAACACCTTTCGATATAGTTAAAGTAGGTAGCAAACTCACTTGGATATAACAAACTCTCTTGAATCACTATATCTACAACCATCGAATCAAAATGTGATTTCGTCTTGACATTTTGACATCTTCGACAAAATCAAATTATTTTGGATGAGATATGAAACATGTAGAGTATAACAGTTTTAGTTGTATTCGTAGCATTTCTTAACCTCACTATTCGAATCCAGCGAATATAGATATGAAACATGTATGCTCATAATAATAAGCAGTTTATGAAGAATAGATTTGTAATCAACAATTCTCCACCAAATTTGCATAAACCAGTTTTTATAAATTGTAGAAAAAATGACCGAATATAAACAGTTTATACTCAGAACAACTCATATTTTATGACTAAAAGATGACCCAAAATAAACAGTTGATAAATGTAAATTATTCATGTATTTATAAGTTGTAGGGAAAAATGACTAAACATACGATTTTCTCATCTCATTTTTTTTTCAATGATGAAAAAATTAGTCAATTCTACAATTTGAGTTTTTTTTTTTTAAGGATGGTTTGGTGCAAAAAGACCTATTTTATGGGTAATTTGTACAATTTAAATCCAAATGACAATCACTTCCCATGTCCATTTCATCATCGGAGCCGGGATATTAAAATGTATTTTTTTTATAAAAATAATACATGATATAAAAATGTAAACATAAACTTGATATATATATATATATATATATATATATATATATATATATATATATATATATATATATATATATATATATATATATATATATATATATATATATATATATATATGCGATAAATTAAGTTGAAATACACATATCACCGCGATTGGTTCATACACATCCACTAATAAGTAGTAACTACGTATATGTAGTAACACCTCAAATCCGCGGGACTCGGGATGCTACGGGCGAGACCTCACAATAGGTCCCGACCTTTAGCCTGACAACAATTTCACCGGACCTTCCAACAAGGCACAAATAAAGGCAAAACTCGAAAACGTTTATAATGTATGCGAGACACTGAAAGGTAAGAATACAACGTGGAAACTCAGTCGAGTCCTCAAAACAACATAACCTGATACGAAGTCTAAACGTACGACAACATCCATGAACAACAATATGAAACATGACTCAAAAACGTCTCCGTCCTATAATGTACGGAGACCCCGGCTGTCCACTCCTCCGCCTCACTCGGCGGCATCCCTAACTTGCAAGTCATCTACACAAACGGTTTAAAACCGTTAGCTAATATTCTAAGCATTAGAAAAGCGGTGAAGGCACAAACACATACATAGCACACAACATAAAACACACAGTCTGGTTTATTATTTTTTTATTATTAAGTCGTATCCCGTTCTAATTCAACTTCGGTTTGTGACACGAGACCACCGTGGTCTCGCCTCGGTCCCTACTTACCGGCAAAGAATGGTACGGATGCACCCGACCATCTGACCCGCCGGGCTAGTCGCCGAGAATCTCCTAGACTCACTCGGTCGTAGGCAATGATGTCACCGCCCGTTATCATACACTTGGGCCAACATATAAATATAAGGTTGGTGGTCCTAATTACCGGTTTAATTGTTATAACATAACATAAACACACACCACCAAACACACATCAATGCTAATACATAAAATACAAGCTAAGTAAGTCCGGAGACTTACCTCGTCACCAAACCCAAGTCACCACACTCTCACTTCCTTAAGGCGGAAGCCCACAACCTGCTCACAAGAGATATGCATATCAATACATACTCCCACTCAAGAAGTCTTAGACTTCACTCTAGTGATCTATGCAAGATCACCTAACCCTCAAACTAGGAATGCATCCTAGGTCCCAAGTGCTCACCACACACTCTCCACACATGAAACCGCCCACAATAGTTCATAATTCCACAACATATTAATCCTCAACCAAGGAGGCACAATTACCCTAGAAGATCCATCATGCTCACATGCCCATATCCAACAATTCCATTGAGCCTTAAGGGCTCATAGGTTCACAACCACTAAGTGGCATTCTCAAACCACTCTAGGCCATCCTAAGCATGCTACTACATGATTCAACACAAATCTAAGGAAGGAACGAAGAGTGAAGGAGAGGAGGGACCTACTGTTGCCGAAACCACAGCCGCGGAGTCAAGCTGGCGCCCCCTGCGGACACAGGAGCCGCCCCCGCGGAACTAGGAGCCGCACCCGCGGAGGACTGCATCGCCTGCCAGGAGCCGCTCCCGCGGTCTTGCCGAGCCGCGCCCGCGCCTGTGCCGAGCCGCGCCCGTCCGCTCCCGCGGCTGTGCTGAGCCGCCCCGCGGGTTCTGCGCAGAACGTCGTCTTCGACGTTGGATCCTTGGCTCCAAAGTCCTTCTTCTCTTGCTGGATCTCCTCCAAACACTCACCATGGGTCTTAGGCACCTCTCCTTGACCTAAATGAGCTAAGAACCTAGACATGCAAAGAGTTGAGTGAAAACCTCTCCAAGCTTCATCCCTGGCCATGGATGAAGGAGGAAGGAAGAAGAAGGGAAAGAGCAGCAAGGAAGAGAGGGAAGGAAGAGGGAGAGCTTACCAACAGTTTGAGATCACCTTCTGCATTCCACAACAGATCTTCAACACCAAGGGAGAAGAGAAGAGAGGAAGAGGAGATGAGTGTGGGAGAGTGAAAGAGAAACTAACGTGAGAAAGGAGGCAAGGAGGAGAGAGGGAAGACAAAAGTCTTAAAAGTGGGTGTGGGGATCAAGGGGTCAGCTGACCTCTTGTCCCTCACCCAAACCGAGGGGTCGGAAATGACCCCTTGGCATTTTTAACCCGGAACGAAGGGTCAGAACGCGGAAAAAGAGGAAAAACGATGAGTCGGCTCGGGTATTTTCTTAGGAATAAATTGCGGCTCTCGGCATCTCGGGATTACGGAATAACTATCAAGTGCTCTAAGTCCGGAATAAAATTAATAAAATTCCGGACGTTACAACTAACCCCCTAAAAACAAGTTTCGTCCCGAAACTTGCTAAACCAACACTCTCCAACCAACCCGTGTCGTAACCTTGTGGGACTCATAAACCGCACACTATCGGCTCTAATCCAAGTCTACAAATCGCATCACATCAAGACCTCGCAAGGTACTCATAAATCATACAAAAATCACATAACGTATAAATCAAACAAGGAAGGTCTCAGAACTAACCCGACGACCCCATCGATGTCACTGTGTCTGCATAAAACTCGGGATAGTTCCTCCGGATACTATCCTCCGTTTCCCATGTAGCCTCATCGGCTCCTCGCCTCGACCACTGAATCCTCAGCATCGGTATCTCCTTCGATCAAAGGCGTCTCGTACTCCGCTCTAAGACCGCTATCGGGTGCTCTGCAAAAGTGTGGTCCGGCTCGACCACTAGGTCCTCGTGACTGATGATGTGGCTCGGGTCATGTATGTACTCTCTCAGCTGAGAGACATGAAAGACCGGGTGTATACCCTCCAACCGCGGTGGCAGTGCTAACCGGTACGCCACCTCACCGAATCTCTCCAAGATCTCGAATGGTCCGACATATCGGGGGCTTAACTTTCCCTTAATGCCGAATCGCCTGACGCCCCGTGTCGGTGATACCCTTAACCACACCTGAGCTCCTACCCTGAACTCGAGAGGTCTATGCCTCCTATCCGCATACGACCTCTGGCGGCTCTGCGCAGCCAGCATCCTCTCCCGAATCAAAGCGACTCTCGCCATGTCGTCCTGTACCTGGTCCGGAGCTACGACGCTAGAGCTCCCGGGCTCGTCCCAACATAAGGGAGTACGGCATCTCCGTCCATACAATGCCTCATAAGGTGCCATCCCAATCGACGCGTGCCAGCTGTTATTATAAGAAAACTCGACCAACGGGAGGTGATCTGGACATACCTGTCCCAAGTCTAGTACACATGCTCGTAGCATATCCTCCAATGTCTAAATAGTCCGCTCGGACTGGCCGTCGGTCTGAAGATGGTATGCGGTGGTGAAATGGAGACTCGAACCTAGGGCGGCATATACCTGCTGCCAGAACCTCGAGGTAAAACGCCCGTCCCTGTCCGAGATGATGGTCCTCGGGACTCCATGTAGTCTCACAATCTGACGGGTAAAATCCTCGGCTAAACGACTCACCGGCCACGTTTCCCGTATAGGAATGAAATGTGCGGTCTTCGTCAACCGATCTACTACCACCCATATCGCGTCAAAGCTCCTACTCGGTCTCAGACCGGTAACGAAATCCATGGATATGTCCTCCCACTTCCACTGCGGTACGGACAGTGGGTCAAGCTCTCCTCCGGGTCTCTGGTGGTCGATCTTGACCTGTTGGCAGGTCGCGCATCGGGCCACATATCTAGCCACATCGGGCTAAAGCCCGCCCCACCAATAAGATCTCCTAATGTCCTGGTACATCTTACTCGCGCCTGGGTGCACTGAGTAAGGTGTGGAATGGGCCTCATGCAAAATCCGCTCTCTCAGCTCCTGATCCGACGGTACACAAATACGTCCTTGACGTCTCAATAGCCCGTCTGCTCCCATGATAAACTGCGGTGCCTCTCCTCGGGACATCCTGTCCCGGATCCTCATCAAAATGGGACATCTCTCCTGCTTTTGCAGGATCTCTCCGGACAGGTCAGGTAGTACCTCCAACTCGGACAAACAACAGTCCGTACCCGGGAAACGGATATCCAACTCCAAACCCATCAAATCCCTCTGCAGTTGAGGCTGAACCGTAAGCCGAGCTATAGCCTCCTCTCGAGGTGTCCTCCTACTCAAAGCATCGGCGACTACGTTCGCCTTCCCGGGATGGTATAAAATCTTCAAGTCAAAGTCCTTAATCAGCTCCAACCATCTCCTCTGGCGGTTATTCAACTCCCGCTGAGTGAATATATATTTCAGACTCTTATGGTCTGTGAAGATCTGGCATGTAGCCCTGTATAAGTAGTGTCGCCAGATCTTCAGGGCATGAATCACTGCCGCTAGCTCAAGATCGTGGGTAGGGTAATTCTCCTCGTACGGCTTTAGCTGTCGAGAAGCGTACGCAATAACCCTACCTCTTTGCATCAAAACGCACCCCAAGCCTAGCTTGGAGGCGTCACTATATACCACAAAATCCTCTATGCCCTCAGGCTGGGCTAACACAGGAGCGGAGGTCAACCTCCTCTTCAGCTCCTCGAAGCTGCGCTGGCAAGCTCGGACCAGACGAACCTGCTAGACTTCCTAAACAAGGAAGTGAGAGGTCGTTCAATCACGGAGAAACCCTCAACAAAACGGCGGTAGTATCCCGCTAAGCCCAAGAAACTGTGCACCTCCTTGACCGTCCTAGGAGGCGGCCATGAGGAAACAGACTCTATCTTCGCCGGGTCGACCATGACACCCTCGGCGGAAACTATATGTCCCAAAAATGCCACCTCGGACATCCAAAACTCACACTTAGAGAGCTTAGCGTAAAGCTCTCTATCCTGGAGGACTCATAGCACCGTCCTCAGGTGTCCCTCATGCTCCTCCCTACTCCGAGAGTAGACTAAGATGTCGTCAATGAATACCACTACGAACTGGTCCAGGAAGTCGATGAAGATGTCGTTCATCAACTCCATGAAGACGGCGGGTGCATTCGTGAGCCCGAATGGCATCATGACAAACTCATAATGGCCGTATCTCGTCCTGAATGCCGTCTTCGGCACGTCCTCCTCTCTCACCCTAAGCTGGTGATATCTTGACCTCAAATCAATACGTGAAAACACGGAGGCTCCCTGCAGCTGGTCCAACAAATCATCAATGCGCGGTAACGGGTACTTGTTCTTGATGGTGACTTTGTTCAACTCTCGGTAATCAATGCATAGCCTCAAAGATCCGTCCTTCTTCTTAACGAAGAGGACCGGTGCACCCCAAGGGGAAACACTCGGGCGTATGAAACCCCTATCGGCTAACTCCTCGAGCTGCTTCTTTAGCTCTAGCATCTCGATCGGCGTCATGCGGTATGGAGCCTTGGAGATCGGCCTCGTGCCGGGCTCCAACTCAATAGCAAAATCAACGCTCCTCTTCGGTGGTAGCCCGGGTGGCTCCCCGAAAACGTCCTTGAACTCGCATGCCACAGGGATCTCCTCTAGTGATGGTCCCGACTCCTCCTTCATGGCATAACACCAGAAGGCCTCGCATCCCTGCCCGATAAGTCTAGTAGCTCGGACCGCGCTAATGAATGTACCGGCCTTCCCGAGGTCCCAACCTCGGAAAATCACCTCGTGCCCCGTCTCCGTGGAAATCGTCACGGTCCTCCGGATGATGTCTAACATGGCTCGATGGCGGTCCATCCAATCCATCCCAAGGATGACCTCTTCATGCACTAAGTGCATGAAAAAGAAGTCGGCCAACCAATCTCGGTTTCCCAAACGAATGGGACAACCGCGTACCTCTCGAGTACCACTAACCCTACCTCCATCGGGTAAACCTATAATAAAGGGTCTCCCCTCTACCGTAGCTAAGGACAACCTAGCTACACAATCATCGGATATAAAAGAGTGCGTAGCACCCGTATCAAATAAAACTCGGACCGAAAAGTCGTGAATCTAAATGGTACCTGGGGCTGCCGGCGCTGGAGCATCAACGACACTCCTCGGCTCAAATACCCTGGCATGTGTGCCTCTGGTCTCCTGGGTACCTCCACCACGGCCTCTACCTCGGCCCTGTCCCTGAGCTGATCCCTGAATACGAGTCTGACCTTGACCCTGGCCCCTCTGCTGAGAGCCCTGTGACTGATACTGTGGCAGCCTCTGACTGCCCCATGCTGCGCCAGCAGGCGAAGAACCCTGCTGTGACTGGGACTTGTCCTGACGGCAAAAAGCGGCTCGTTGACCCATCTGACCACAAGTGAAGCAAGCCACTGGCGGCTTCCTACGTGTACTCTTCGTGTGTCCAAACCCTCCACAACCGTAACACTGACGTCCCCCGTCTGATGTTTGTCTCGACATCTGAGGACCAAAACATCCCGGAGTCTGGCTACGTCCCTGACCTGCTACTCCGGCCCCAAACCAGCTGGTACTGTCCTCTGTCTCTTGTCCGGTCCCCCGGACCGTGCTGCCCTCCTAGACCCAAGGCGGTCTCTCTCATAGGCCGAAGCCCGGTCTTGTTACTCCGCTAGTGAGGCACAACGAAATCCCGCAAGGTAAGCACGGGTGGACTCCCTCAGTCTCCGGGAAAAGAGATAGACATGCTGCTCCGTCGAGGGTGCGGAGGGTCCCAGCAAGGCTAACTCCGCCCGAAATCGTCTAATCGCCTCAATGACTGGGACATCCTCGAATCCTACCTCCAGGAAATCTTGGACTCTGTCACTCCTCAGTGAAGCTGGGCAAAAGGTCTCCCTAACGAGGCTCAGCAGCTAATCCATCCTGGTCACACTACCTCTAATTGTCCTCCAACAATACTGGGTCTGCTCTCGGAACAGGGTCTGGACTATCTCAACCTGCCTCTCCTCTGGGCAACGGATCGCCTTCAGAGCTGACTCTACGTGCCCAATCCAGTGCTCCACCTCTAACCCTACCTTCCCGTCGAAGTAGGGTACATGCTGCTGGTTGAAAGCTTTCAACCAGGAATTAGGTCTCGGAGACCTCAGCTCGTCTCTCGCCCTAGTAACCTCCACAACTGGCTCGGGTGCAACCACTGCCGGTGCAACTATCTCTGGTGCAGCCCGAATATGGGTCACCCTTTGTGTGACCTCAGCTGATCTCGCCGGTGCAGGTGCAGGCACCAGTGGTGCCGGGGGTGGTGCTCCAGTCATGAATGCCTCCTCTACCCGTCGTACATAATCTCCAAACACAGTCGCTCCTACCGACGCTCCCCCAGTCCTGCCAGATGGAGAACCCTGCGCCCCGGACCTCACCACGGTCCTATCCCTAGCCTCGGGAACGATGCTCTCTGCGACCTCCTCTATTGGGGCCTCTGCTGCTGGTGCACCCACAACTGGTGGGTCCGCAATGGGGATGCGTCCCTGACCTCTACCTCTCGTACCTGGAGGTCTTCCTACTCGTCCCCACCCTCTTGGGGCGGTGGGGGAAGTGGTGGTCTACCCCTGGCGGGTCCCACGTAAGCGGTAGCTCTCGTACGTGCCATCTGATTTCGTATGACGTTTACTTAAGTATAAATGCGTAGGTACTACTTATAAATCTGGTATAATAAACTTCTAAAGCATAAAGGTAACATGATCATAATACACATCCAAGGCATGCAAGCCCAAACATCCTAAGGTCGCATACATAGCTAGGTACATACAATATCCACAAACATCCTAAGGTCATAGAGATCTATGTCGCCGAGGTTTGCGGAAGGAGTGGTGGTCCCGTACATTCTAACCCAAACCCGACTCATGCATATGATTTTGAAAACGAAAAGTCAGAACCCGTGTGGGTTCTGTTTTATACCTCATTCGGCCTTTAAAAAGATTGCGAGTGCCATTGTTGTCAACCTAGGGCTCTGATACCACTTTTGTAACACCCCAAATCCGCGGGACTCGGGATGCTACGGGCGAGACCTCACAATGGGTCCCGACCTTAGCTTGACAACAATTTCACCGGACCTTCCAACAAGGCACAAATAAAGGCAAAACTCGAAAACGTTTATAATGTATGCGAGACACTGAAAGGTAAAATACAACGTGGATACTCAGCTGAGTCCTCAAAACAACATAACCTGATACGAAGTCTAAACGTACGACAACATCCATGAACAACAATATGAAACATACCAAAAACGTCCCCGTCCTATAATGTACGGAGACCCCGGCTGTCCACTCCTCCACCTCACTCGCGGCATCCCTAACCTGCAAGTCATCTACACAAACGGTTTAAAACCGTTAGCTAATATTCTAAGCATTAGAAAAGCGGTGAAGGCACAAACACATACATACACACAACATAAAACACACAAGTCCGGTTTATTATCTTTTATTATTAAGTCGTATCCCGTTCTAATTCAACTTCGGTTTGTGACACGAGACCACTTTCCCTACTTACCGGCAAAGAATGGTACGGATGCACCCGACCATCTACCCGCCGGGCTAGTCGCCGAGAACCTCCTAGACTCACCGCTAGGCAGTGATGTCACCGCCCGTTATCATACACTTGGGCCAACATATATATAAGGTCGGTGGTCCTAATTACCGGTTTAATTGTTATAACATAACATAAACACACACCACCAAACACACATCAATGCTAATACATAAAATACGAGCTAAGTAAGTCCGGAGACTTACCTCGTCACCAAACCCAAGTCACCACACTCTTGCTTCCTTAAGGAGGAAGCCCACAACCTGCTCACAAGAGATATGCATATCAATACATACTCACCTCAAGAAGTCTTAGACTTCACTCTTAGTGATCTATGCAAGATCACCTAACCCTCAAACTAGGAATGCATCCTAGGTCCCAAGTACTCACCACACACTCTCCACACATGAAACAACCCACAACAGTTCATAATTCCACAAGATATTAATCCTCAACCAAAGAGGCACAAGCTAGCCTAGAAGATCCATCATGCTCACATGCTCATATCCAACAATTATCGAGCCTTAAGGGCTCCTAGGTTCACAACCACTAAGTGGCATTCTCAAGACTCTAGGCCATCCTAAGCATGCTACTACATGATCAACAACAAATCTAAGGAAGGAACGAAGAGTGAAGGAGAGGAGGACCTACTGTTGCCGAAACCGCAGCCGCGGAGTCAAGCTGGCGCCCCTGCGGACACAGGAGCCGCCCCGCGGAACTAGAGCCGCACCCGCGGAGGACTGCGTCGCCCGNGTAGCTAAGGACAACCTAGCTACACAATCATCGGATATAAAAGAGTGCGTAGCACCGTATCAAATAAAACTCGGACCGAAAAGTCGTGAATCTAAATGGTACCTGGGCTGCCGGCGCTAGAGCATCAACGACACTCCTCGGGCTCAAATACCCTGGCATGTGTGCCTCTGGTCTCCTGGGTACCTCCACCACGGCCTCTACCTCGGCCCTGTCCCTGAGCTGATCCCTGAATACGAGTCTGACCTTGACCCTGGCCCCTCTGCTGAGAGCCCTGTGACTGATACTGTGGCAGCCTCTGACTGCCCCATGCTGCGCCAGCAGGCGAAGAACCCTGCTGTGACTGGGACTTGTCCTGACGGCAAAAAGCGGCTCGTTGACCCATGCTGACCACAAGTGAAGCAAGCCACTGGGCGGCTTCCTACGTGTACTCTTCGTGTGTCCAAACCCTCCACAACCGTAACACTGACGTCCCCCGTCTGATGTTTGTCTCGACATCTGAGGACCAAAACATCCCCGGAGTCTGGCTACGTCCCTGACCTGCTACTCCGGCCCCAAACCAGCTGGTACTGTCCTCTGTCTCTTGTCCGGTCCCCCGGACCGTGCTGCCCTCCTAGACCCAAGGCGGTCTCTCTCATAGGCCGAAGCCCGGTCTTGTTACTCCGCTAGTGAGGCACAACGAAATCCCGCAAGGTAAGCACGGGTGGACTCCCTCAGTCTCCGGGAAAAGAGATAGACATGCTGCTCCGTCGAGGGTGCGGAGGGTCCCAGCAAGGCTAACTCCGCCCGAAATCGTCTAATCGCCTCAATGACTGGGACATCCTCGAATCCTACCTCCAGGAAATCTTGGACTCTGTCACTCCTCAGTGAAGCTGGGCAAAAGGTCTCCCTAACGAGGCTCAGCAGCTAATCCATCCTGGTCACACTACCTCTAATTGTCCTCCAACAATACTGGGTCTGCTCTCGGAACAGGGTCTGGACTATCTCAACCTGCCTCTCCTCTGGGCAACGGATCGCCTTCAGAGCTGACTCTACGTGCCCAATCCAGTGCTCCACCTCTAACCCTACCTTCCCGTCGAAGTAGGGTACATGCTGCTGGTTGAAAGCTTTCAACCAGGAATTAGGTCTCGGAGACCTCAGCTCGTCTCTCGCCCTAGTAACCTCCACAACTGGCTCGGGTGCAACCACTGCCGGTGCAACTATCTCTGGTGCAGCCCGAATATGGGTCACCCTTTGTGTGACCTCAGCTGATCTCGCCGGTGCAGGTGCAGGCACCAGTGGTGCCGGGGGTGGTGCTCCAGTCATGAATGCCTCCTCTACCCGTCGTACATAATCTCCAAACACAGTCGCTCCTACCGACGCTCCCCCAGTCCTGCCAGATGGAGAACCCTGCGCCCCGGACCTCACCACGGTCCTATCCCTAGCCTCGGGAACGATGCTCTCTGCGACCTCCTCTATTGGGGCCTCTGCTGCTGGTGCACCCACAACTGGTGGGTCCGCAATGGGGATGCGTCCCTGACCTCTACCTCTCGTACCTGGAGGTCTTCCTACTCGTCCCCACCCTCTTGGGGCGGTGGGGGAAGTGGTGGTCTACCCCTGGCGGGTCCCACGTAAGCGGTAGCTCTCGTACGTGCCATCTGATTTCGTATGACGTTTACTTAAGTATAAATGCGTAGGTACTACTTATAAATCTGGTATAATAAACTTCTAAAGCATAAAGGTAACATGATCATAATACACATCCAAGGCATGCAAGCCCAAACATCCTAAGGTCGCATACATAGCTAGGTACATACAATATCCACAAACATCCTAAGGTCATATATATATATATATATATATATATATATATATATATATATATATATATATATATATATATATATATATATATAACTATATATACCTATTTCTAATCTAGAGATCTATGTCGCCGAGGTTTGCGGAAGGAGTGGTGGTCCCGTACATTCTAACCCAAACCAGACTCATGCATATGATTTTGAAAACGAAAAGTCAGAACCCGTGGGGGTTCTGTTTTATACCTCATTCGGCCTTTAAAAAGATTGCGAGTGCCATTGTTGTCAACCTAGGGCTCTGATACCACTTTTGTAACACCCCAAATCCGCGGGACTCGGGATGCTACGGGCGAGACCTCACAATGGGTCCCGACCCTTAGCCTGACAACAATTTCACCGGACCTTCCAACAAGGCACAAATAAAGGCAAAACTCGAAAACGTTTATAATGTATGCGAGAAACTAAAAGGTAATAATACAACGTGGAAACTCAGCCGAGTCCTCAAAACAACATAACCTGATACGAAGTCTAAACGTACGACAACATCCATGAACAACAATATGAAATATGACTCAAAAACGTCCCCGTCCTATAATGTACGGAGACCCCGGCTGTCCACTCCTCCGCCTCACTCAGCGGCATCCCTAACTTGCAAGTCATCTACACAAATGGTTTAAAACCGTTAGCTAATATTCTAAGCATTAGAAAAGCGGTGAAGGCACAAACACATACATAGCACACAACATAAAACACACAAGTCCGGTTTATTATCTTTATATTATTAAGTCGTATCCTGTTCTAATTCAACTTCGGTTTGTGACACGAGACCACCGTGGTCTGGCCTCGGTCCCTACTTACCGGCAAAGAATGGTACGGATGCACCCGACCATCTGACCCGCCGGGCTAGTCGCCGAGAACCTCCTAGACTCACTCGGTCGTAGGCAGTGATGTCACCGCCCGTTATCATACACTGGGGCCAACATATACATATAAGGTCGGTGGTTATAATTACCGGTTTAATTGTTATAACATAACATAAACACACACCACCAAACACACATCAATGCTAATACATAAAATACGAGCTAAGTAAGTCCGGAGACTTACCTCGTCACAAAACCCAAGTCACCACACTCTCACTTCCTTAAGGCGGAAGCCCACAACCTGCTCACAAGAGATATGCATATCAATACATACTCCCACTCAAGAAGTCTTAGACTTCACTCTAGTGATCTATGCAAGATCACCTAACCCTTAAACTAGGAATGCATCCTAGGTCCCAAGTGCTCACCACACACTCTCCACACATGAAACCGCCCACAATAGTTCATAATTCCACAACATATTAATCCTCAACCAAGGAGGCACAATTACCCTAGAAGATCCATCATGCTCACATGCCCATATCCAACAATTCCATCGAGCCTTAAGGGCTCCTAGGTTCACAACCACTAAGTGGCATTCCCAAACCACTCTAGGCCATCCTAAGCATGCTACTACATGATTCAACACAAATCTAAGGAAGGAACGAAGAGTAAAGGAGAAGAGGGACCTACTGTTGCCGAAACCGCAGCCCGCAGAGTCAAGTTGGCGCCCCCTGCGGACACAGGAGCCGCCCCGCGGAACTAGGAGCCGCACCCGCGGAGGACTGCGTCGTCTGCCAGGAGCCGCCCCCGCGGTCTTGCCGAGCCGCGCCCGCGCCTGTGCCGAGCCGCGCCCGCGCCTTGTGTCACGCCGCATCCGCGGCCGTCCGTTGCCGCCCCCGCGCCCGAGTCACGCCGCACCCGCGGCCGTCCGCTGCCGCTTCCGCGCCCGTCCGCTCCCGCGGCTGTGCTGAGCCGCCCCGCAGGTTCTGCGCAAAACGTCGTCTTCTTCGTCTTCAACTTTGGATCTTTGGCTCCAAAGTCCTTCTTCTCTTGCTGGATCTCCTCCAAACACTCACCACGGGTCTTAGGCACCTCTCTTTGACCTAAACGAGTTAAGAACCTAGACATGCAAAGAGTTGAGTGAAAACCTCTCCAAGCTTCATCCATGGCCATGGATGAAGGAGGAAGGAAGAAGAAGGGAAAGAGCAGCAAAGAAGAGAGGGAAGGAAGAGGGAGAGCTTACCAACAGTTTGAGATCACCTTCTGCAGTCCACAACAGATCTTCAGCACCAAGGGAGAAGAGAAGAGAGCAAAGAGAGGAAGAGGAGATGAGTGTGGGAGAGTGAAAGAGAAACTAACATGAGAAAGGAGGCAAGGAGGAGAGAGGGAAGACAAAACTCTGAAAAGTGGGTGTGGGGATCAAGGGGTCAGCTGACCTCTTGTCCCTCACCCGGACCGAGAGGTCGGAAATGACCCCTTGACATTTTTAACCCGGAACGAAGGGTCCGAACGCGAAAAAAGAGGAAAAACGACGAGTCGGCTCGGGATTTTTCTTAGGAATAAATGTCGGCTCTCGGCGTCTCGGGATTACGGAATAACTATCAAGTGCTCTAAATCCGGAATAAAATTAATAAAATTTCGGGCGTTACACATGTGTTACAACATGTGTTTTCACGATCAAAACTATCTTTTAAGTAAAACAAGGAAAACATAATTGATGTACACATGCATTATATTATATATATATATATATGATAACATTTGTAAGTAACCACACTTTGCATGTCATAATTAAATAAATAAAATCCTCCCCAATTTATAAATATAATTATACCACTCTAACCCATATATCCTCCTAAACTTATCCAACTAAATTAAACTAATTAACAAGATTTCAAATGTCCCATAACAAACTCAGACTCCTTCGTCCCATCGATCATTGCCTCTGAAACAGACCATAACCTCTCAGCCTCCAACAAATTCGCTCCCATTTTCGATGTGGGAGCTTCGTTACAATCAGCAAAGTATTTCCCAGTTGTACTTCCTAGTCTTGGATGAGTTGCAACGTAGCAAGTTGTTGCTGCTGCCTGCGGAATGCTCTTCAAAAGCTTCGATGCCAAGAAGAACACCAAATCTGTCAACACAAAAAAACAAATTAATTAATTAATTAATTAATACTCATAATAATATATATAAAGAGAAAACAATTTATTAATTAGCAATAATCACCTGTGATAACGCCTTCTCTGTCTCTGGTGAGTCTGGTTCTTACAATTCCAGGATGAACGCAGTTCACTGTAACATTTGCTCCGATTTCCTGCAAATCATCATCGTCAATATACGAATAAACTCTCTTAATTTTCAAAATCTTCAAGAAAATTATAAAAGAAAAAGAATTAGTACCTGAAGCTTGCGAGCCAGCTCCTTTGTGTGCAAGACGTTGGCGAGCTTGGACAGCGAGTATGCACGTGTGGCATCGTAATCGCTGCAGAACCAAATGCGAATCAGCAAATTTTCCACAAATATTTCAGATGACACTCTGTTTTTTTTGTCTCTTCTGTAAATTTCGATATATTTTAGATGGATAATTACCTTTTGCTTTTTGTAATGAGATTAAGATACTCAAATAAGTCGCCGGAAAACCAGCTATGGATAGTGGAGGAGACGTTCACAATTCTGCCTTGAACTCCACTTTCCGCCGCGGTTTCCGCCATTTTCTTCATCAGTAGTTTCGTCAGCAGAAAATGTCCGAGATAGTTCGTTGCGAACGTCATCTCTATTCCATCCTCCGATATCGCGTGGTGGTGCGAAAACTTTCCGGCGTTGTTTCTGATCAAATCACAAATCACTCATTAAATCAAATGACAAATTGAAATTAAATAAGAGAATCGTTCTCGAACGGGATTCTTACATGAGGAGATTGAGAGGGAGATCCATGGATTCGAAATCCCTAACGAATCTACGAACGGAGGCAAGAGAGCTCAGATCGAGAGCCATGACGATCACCTGAGCCGCCGGAAACTCTGCTAAGATTCTCCCACGCGCCTCCTCCGCCGCCTTGTAGCTACGCGCCGGCAACACAAGCCTTGCTCCGCGCTTGGCTAACACGCGTGCAGTTTCCGCTCCGATTCCTGACGTCGCGCCTTTTTAATTTAATTCAAAAAAAGCAACGGAGAAAGTTAGAAGACCGTAAAGCTGAAGAATGAATGATTAGAAGCATGATTAGTTTGATGATTAGCAAAATCAGAAATGAATGAGTGCTTTTTGGCTAAGGGGAAAGCAAATATACCGGTGATGATGGCGGTGATGTGGGTTAGATCACGGCAGTAGTCGGTAACGTCTTCGGCGGTGGACTTGGAGCCGTAGCCGCTTGAGCCGGCAGAGCCGAGAAGGTACTTAATAGCTTCCAGCATTTTCGTAAATTTCTGGTATTAATTAACAGTAACTGATGAGATTAATTAAGAGAGGAAGATCAGAGGTGTCAGAAGTGATTTGCAGAGATCGATCGTTGATTATTGTGGGGATGGAAGATTAAGGAGAAGTTGGGGTCATGGGTTTGGGTCTATGGTTTTTATAAGGGGAGTGGTGGAGGAATCAATTTTAATTTTGTCATGTATTCATCGACCTAAAATTTTGAAATTATTTATTCTAATCCTGCAAATGCATTTCATTTTTTTAGTTTAATTATGTGTTTGCTACCTCCCAAGATGATTAAATATAGAGGAAATTGGTTTAATAATTTTCCAGCTTAATTTTTAATTGAAAGTTGTAAAAATAAATAAATACAAGGCCCACCGTTTCTTTTTCTTTTTTCTTTTTTTTTTGTTTCAGTTTAATTAAATATGTTTCTCTTAGCTTTTTTCAGATTATGCGAAGATCCTCCACTTTTTTCATTTATTTTTGTATTTACTTGAGTCAAATTGTGGTTACGACTTGGGTTTGCATGTTTTCATTATCTCAGTTTCATACCGTCTCAGTTATTGCTTAAAAAGGTAAATACACATTTTAATATACGTTATAGAGCAAGTTCACCCGTTTGATCAAAACATTGAATGTCACTAGTTTAAATATTATTTAACTGGACATGTAATTTGACCCTTTTTTTATTTTAACCGGTTAAATTTAATGTAATATTTATTTATTTATTATTTTTGGATATAATTTGAAGGTTTTTTCCAAAGAAAATTCACCTTAATTTTATTTATAAACAAACAAAAAAATAAATAGAAATATAAAAATTAAAACTTAAAAATGAGGTATTGGTACCGATAATTTTAAAAAAAAATACTAAAATAAAAACATAACACGATATTTTTAAAATAATGAAAAAGTATTTATTTTAAATTGATAAAGTGGAGATATATTTTTAAATGTATTTTATATGACTATAGGTTAAAAAAGACGAACGGTTAAACTTGTAATAAGTATTGGTGCAAAATGTCAATGGTTCAGCTTGGACGTGAAGTTTTCGTAGTTTACTATATTTTATCAAACTTACAAAGATCATTAAAATTGTATAAGCTTTGTAGTTTAATTTAATTTCATTTGATATTAGTAACAAAAATAACTTAGCATAACTATTTATATAAAATGAAAAATAATAATAACAATAATATTTTTTATTTCAATAAAAAAAGAAGATAAATTTATGAAATAAATTGAAATGAGTGATAATGAATTAAGAAATGTAAATATAAGAGGAGAACCGGTGGGTGGGTTGACCGGTAGAATCCTGAACCGGTCGGCGAAAATAATGATAGGGTAAGGAGATTAGAGAGGCGCCGAGGACGGCGGGCACGCGAACCCAAGAGAAAAATGGTCAAGGTGGGATTGCACGTGAGGTCACTTTAATTAAGGATCTCCAATCTTTTGTTTTGTGCCTTGAGAGTTGAGATTAAAAGGTTGAACTTTTTGTATCGGTTAATCATTCTTCCCATGTTCAAACTTGCAACTTTGTCAACTCTAAAACCCTACCCTCTTCCTACGCCTACATGGTCTATAGATATTGTGGACTAACATTCAATTTCAATTGTGAACAAAATACATTTTTATATCTATACAACTTTGCCCAAGACTAAATATGAAGTCTATTTTTCAATGTTATTAGTCTTAAGACGCGTTTGTTGCACATGGACACCAGAGTTTTGTTCATTTCGAACTCCTTTTTTTCAAGTTTTACTACATTTTATTTAGGTTTAAATTATTATAGTTTTTTTAGTTATTGATATAAACATATAGTTTATATCCATTTCATGATTGATTTCTAGTTGTACACAACCTCATATTCAATCTACACAAGGTACGAGCTACACAAGGATCGTCCAAAATACATATCTTATAGTTAGTGGGTTTTGAACTTTAGATGAAAGTCTCTCACCCTTATACCATCTACACTAATTGAACTTGGTAATCTATTGTTGTTTTTTAAAGTTATGCTTAATGTCAATCTTACACAAACTAGTATTACACAAACGTAAAGTTCGATTTACACAAATGTTAAATACACAATATTAATACAAATCTTATAGTTACACAAGTTACGTCGAGTATACAGATCTTGTAGTGAGTGGGTTCGATTTACACAATGTTAAATACACATTTAAATTAAACAATGTTTACACAAGCTTCAACACAAGCCTCGACTCATCAATGCGCATTTTATTTACACGCTAACATTATATAAATGTTAAATATGTCAAGCTTAAATAATTTGTCCCTATACCATATTAGTTAACAAAGCAAAGATCAATCTGAGATGATATTACAACAGAACACTACAAGGAACCGGCATATTACAACAGAACACTACAAACCAACGAAGAACAGCCTGCACGAAAGTTCCTCACCATAAATCCGACCTTGTTACCTCGTCTGCATGAGCGGCCTTCGTCATGTCCGATGTCTGGACGGTCGGGGGAGGGGAACCGGCATAGAATGGAGGAGAGACGGTTCCGAGCAGTTTCCCTCGATCGAGATGCAGGTTGCGGTGGGCTTCGGCGACGGTTTTGCGTCCTTCCACGTCGGCGTTGGATTCGATTTCGGCTTCGACAACGGACAATGGTTGCCTTTCGTTTATGACGGCCGCAGGAGGAAGAAGCTCTAAGGTTTGGCTGATATGGGCGGCTAGGGTTTCGGAATATGCTAGGATTTTCGTGTAACTAGGTTAATTGTATTTATAAGTCTTTTTTTTAACCTCCTAATAAATTCGTTTTTATCCCTGTTATTAATTAATTTAAAACTTAAAATTTACCAGATAATTAGGGACCTAGTTTGTATCTGCTAAACAAAAAGCAAACTAACCCTTTCTTTTGTATATGTTATTTATAAATTATATAATTTTGCATTTCAGATGCATAATTAATTAGCTCATTAAAAACTTATTTCTTTTAATTTTAATTTTAATTTTAGGCTAAAATACGTAATTAATTAAAATCAATTTCGGTTCCATATCTTAAATGCGAAATTTGATTAAATTCAATTTCGATTCCATATTACAAAAACGGAATTAATTAAAAACTAATCTTACACTTGAAATCAGAGAGATATTAATCGAAAAATATGAGTTCGTTCATAATCTACACATTCAGAATCATTGTTTTAGTTAAGATTAAGAAGTGTCATTATTTATATTGACTCTCCTTCTAAGTCAAGAGAATCCAATAAAGGGATGTGATTAATAAATACAAATAAGTAATGAACGACTTGCCCGATTAATAAATGATTTACTAATGATTAACAAATAATACAAGTACATAACTACTTTATTTTGGATACCAAACGGCTCGTATAATCGTAATTATGATTTTCTGAGCTCTTAAGATTATCTTATACATGAGTCTAAGATGGGCGTTTGAAGCAGATAGCTAGATTGATCATCATATGATCATGATTAGGGAAAGTGCTTTGAATTAATGATGTTCAAGTTGGTATGTCATATGTGCAATAATAGACGTATCCCTTATAAATTTATAATCCGTTGAGATGAGAACCATGAACGACAGTGATGACACATATGTTTAACTGAGAAGATTTTAAATAAAACTAGTTTAGTATCTATGTCGTGCATGGGTATTTGTAAAATATATATTTTTAAACTTATTTTTATTTTGTGTATTGATAATAAGAGTTAAAATTTAAAACAAATAATAAAATAATAGTATAACCACATTATATTATATCTTAAAATATTTCATTAAATACAACATTGTTTGTAGTATTTTGTGACTTGCTTGTAAGATCGCATATCATGATCCTCAAACCATCCCTACTTGTGACTCTTGAAATTGCCACATAAAGTTGTCCGTGACTAAAAATTGGTCTAGGTAGGGATAATCCAACTTTTGAAAGGGAATGAATACCATATGTGATAAAAAGTATATATATATATATATATATATATATATATATATATATATATATATATATATATATATATATATATATATATATATATATATATATATATATATATATATAGGGGATTATTAGACGTACCGGCGAAAATCACTATTTGTCACCGTAACTATGCACTTCGCGTACGTAGTAGAAGTAAGCAAATTTTTTTTTTTTTTTTTGTAATATTAACTACTACTACGCACCCCAGGTGCGTAGTTACGGTGTTAAATAGCAATTTCCACCCGATACGCACCCCATATATATATATAATAGATCGTTATATAATAGCACAAAAATTACAACATATTGTAACTAAAACTAACTACCTCTAACCCGCATGACAATCACAATTTCAAATAAAATAAAATTATAAGGTAGTTAACAAAAGTATAAAATTCAAGTAATTTAAAATTAAAAATAAAAAAATAAAATATCCGATTATATTAAAAACAAGCAAATTTAAATATAAATATTAGAACTAATTACAAAATTATAAAAGTAAATAAAATACTTTATAAATTAGATAATTTAAGAAAAAGGAAAAGGAATTTATGAATTTAAATTCTAAGTACAACAAAATCTAGAATCTTATCTTAATAAAAAAATTTAACTAAAAGAGTGTAAGAGCCTTAGTCTTTTGGAGCCGTTTTGGCCTTAGATGTCCCGCGGGTTTAGGGAGCCGTCCCTGCGGCTCATGCAGTTTTCCGCCCCTGCGGCTCAGGGAACCGCCCTTGCGGTTTCTTGCGGCTGCAGCCGGCTTTGTTGACCTTGACTTGTGCTTTACTCTTTTCTTCCTTCCTTCTTAAGCCTCGTCCTTGGCTTGCTGAGCAAGGGTTTCTTCACTTCTTTCTCCAGCTTCTCACGTCTTTCTTCTCTCTTCTCTCCTTCTTGATCTTGCTTGAGTTTTCCTTAGAGTTTGTAAGAGTTTGTGTGTTGTTGTTGTTGATGATGATGATGATAGATGTTGTTGCTGGGCTTGGGAGCCAGCTGAGTTAGTGGTTGTGGATCTTTTCCTTGCCTAGACCAGCAGTAGAGGTGAGCTCCTTGTTTCTCCTTCCTTTCTTTCTTCGTTTGCTTCCTCCTCCATAGCTTAGGATTAGATGTGCTTGGTTGGATGTTGATGTTGGATTGTGTATGTATATGTATATGTATATGTTTGGCTTTGGCATGGAGAAGACGTGATTTGATCACGTGAAGAGTGAAAGAGAAGTCGGGACTCTACGTTCTGCAGAGTCGTCGCCCCCGCGCCTGGAAGCCGCCGCCCCTGCGGGAGCCTTGTCACAGCGTCTGCGCCCGTGCCTGCGCTTGCCTGCGGCCACTGTCACCGCGCCTGCGGTTTGCCTTGTTCCGCCCCTGCGGTTTGCCTTGTTCCGCCCCTGCGTCTTTCCGTTCCGCAGGTGCGTCTTTTACACGATATACTTAGAGTAGTATGATCCTTTCTTTTCCTAGTATGAGCGGGTTAGTAGCATGCTAGGTACATGTTTGAGGTTAGAATGATGATGAGTATGATATCGTTTATGCCGGTTATGGCTTTGAGGTTTATGAGTTAGAACACGATTCATATGGATCCCTTGGGTCTAGGTGTGACCCCTTTGATGGATAGGAGTTGATATCTTGTTATGCCTTGTTATTAGGCAGTGTTGTCCTCCAGATTGGAGTGGACCGTGTTTCAGAGTTGATCGTGGTTGAGACTACTTCGAGATTGAGGTAAGTCCATAGGACTTACTTAGCTATCATCCTTATATTGGATGTATGCATGAGTGGTGTGTGTTATATGCTTGATAGCATGCGATGTCGTTTATTACGGGCCTATGTTTTAGTGATTGCCCATTGTAGGGCCGTGATAACCTTTTCCTTCTCATCCCGCTGGGAGTCTGGGAGGTTCTCTATAATTAGGCCAGATCTGGTATACGGGATGGCCACTCCCCACTCCTCTATGGTATAGGGAGAGTGTTCCGGATCCACTCCAACTGGCTATGAGCGACCAGAGGCGAGGATGATATACTCCTCGTGTCACATATGTTCATATATTTATACGCTTTGAGTGTTGGACTTTATAAAGATAATTAACCGGGTAAATGTGTGATAGCATGATGATGTGTTTATTATTCCTGGCGTGTGACTGTGCTTATGCATCTCTATATATATGTGTATGGTTAGTTAACGGTTTTATACCGTGTTGTAGATCCTTTGCAGGTTAGCAGAGCTGCAGAGTGATCCAGAGTGAGTGATCCGAGGGCTCTGTACACTGGGTTGTTATCGTGGGATATGGGGTCTTTTGTTATGTATAGTTATGTTTTATTTGTACTCAGCGGTACTTCTGTATTACCTTTTGATACATATATATATATATATATATATATATATATATATATATATATATATATATATATATATATATATATCAGTTTCATGTTTTGTATTTAATCTATTTGTGCCTTGTTGTAAGATCCAGTGAACTTGTTGTCAGGCTAGGGTCAGGATCCATTGTGAGATCCTAGCTCAGTAGCGCCTCGAGTCCTACGGATTCGGGGTGTTACAAAGAGTTTGTTTTATTAATTTAGAAAAGCAAATTAGAATTTAATTTAAAAATATATAATTAATGAATGACAATTTAGTAATATATGGTGATTTGACTGAAATCTTGAAACCTTAGAACGTCACGTCAGCAAAACGTAGGCAACTTTAGTTATATATAATAGATATTGTTAACTCTTCTTCTTCATTCCAATTTCTCCGGTTGAATTAGTTTATATTATTTATTAAACTGTTCAAATTTTAATTAATTTAATTCAAATTATTCGTACTCACAATTCTTATGTAATTTGTTTTCACATTTTTCTCTTAGTTCATATTTTTGTTCAATTTAATTCAAATTGTTTGTACCTAAAAAGTTCTTATGTAATTTGTTTCATATTGTTTGTTCTAATAGTTCATATTTTTGTTTTATTTAGTTCAAATTGTTGGACTAACAATTCATATGTAATTTGTTATAATTGTATATGCAATTTGTTAGTAAAGTATTTACGTAATTTATTAAATTTTATATGCAAATTATTAAAGTATTTATGTAATTTAAAAAAAATATTTATGTAACTTGTTAAACGTGATTTGTTCAAGTAACTCTTGTCCTTGTAAAACAGTAAAAGCTAACAAAAAAAACTTTGTACACTCTCGTTTTCTCTTATGTGAACATTTTATACTTTGGGATGTTGCATCGATAGAGATTAGAGGAAAATGAGAGAAAAATTTTGATTGAAAGAAGTCGAATCAATTAACTTGAAATGGAAAAAATTGAATCAATTAACATGGAATGAAAGAAATCGAATCGATTAACATGGAATCGAAGAAATCGAAGAAGGGATGAGGAATGAGGAAGAAGAAAAGAGCGTTAACAAAACAACGCTTTGTTGAGGAGGAGACTTATAATTAAATCCTTACAAGATTCAAATCGAACGGTCCATATCTCTTCTCACTTTTGACCTTAAGACTCCTTTCTATATGATCCAAATCATATATATAATTATAGAAAAACCTATATTACAGTAGGAGTAGGTATTTGATAACCATACTATCTTAAACCATCAACGTTCAAGATTAACGATGTCCTTAGGTCCCCATTAATATTTAATTATATATAGATGCAATACACACAATTACCTTTCATATGATTTAACAAGATATCAAATTTATTACAATGTTTTATTTTTTCAAAACTTAAAACTATTTATTTTACTAAATTAAAAAATTCCATACATATGTAACGTAACGATCGTTTTTTTTTTTTTTGTGAACTCTGGTTCATAGGTGTAACACCCCGAATCCATAGGGCTCGGAGTGCTACTGGGCTAGGATCTCACAATGGATCCTGACCCTAGCCTGACAACAACTTCACTGAATCTTACAACAAGGCACCAATATATTAAAACAAAAAATAAAAACTGATATATATATATATATATATATATATATATATATATATATATATATATATATATGCCAAAATGATGATACAGAGTACTGTTGAGTACAAAGTCAAACTGAAATCCGTACAATAATGATAAACCCTAAATCCCACGAATACGCCCAGTGTACGGAACTCTCAGCAGATCACCCCTCTGGATCACTCTGCAAGTCTCCTAACCTACAAAGGATCTATAACACGGTATAAAACCGTTAGCTAACTATACACATATATAAGAAGATGCTAGAGCACAAACACACATCAATAATATTAACACATCATCATGATATCACACATTTACCCGGTTTATTATCTTTAATAAGTTAAATCACTCAATCGTATAAATAGATGTATATAAAGATATGTGACACGAGAAATATAATCCCCGCCTCTGAGTACTCTAGCCAGCTGGAGTAGTATCAGCACACCTCCCGTGTACCCTATGGGAGTGGTGAGGGTCCTTCCCGTATACCAGATCTGGCCTGACTACAGAAAACCTCCCAGACTCCACTACGGGATGAAAGGGAAAGGTTATCACGGCCACTACAATGGGCGGTCAATATAACATAGGTCGGTGACCATAATAACACATGCTATAAAGCATATAACACACACCACTCAAGCATACATCCAATATAAGGATAGTAGCTAAGTAAGTCCTATGGACTTACCTCGATTTCAGAAGTAACTCGCTACGAACAACTCTCAGAAACGTCCACTCCAAACTGGAGGACAACACAACCTATACAAGGCACACACACACACACACACATATATATATATATATATATATATATATATATATATATATATATATATATATATATATATATATATATATATATATATATATATATATCAACTCCTATCACACAAAGGGGTCACACCTAGATCCAAGGGATCCATAAGGATCATATACAACTCGTAACCTCAAGGCCGTAACCGGCATATCTATATCATACTCATCATAAACCGATACCTAGCATGGTACTAGTTCCCTCACACTAGAAAGAAAAGGAACTACCTAACTATATGTAGTCCCGGGACAAGACGCACCTGCGTGAACTAAGGACACAGGGGCGGAAGAGATCACCCGCATGCGCGGCAGGTAGAAGCCGCAGGGGCGGTGACAAGGCTCCAGGCTAACGCAGGCACGACGCAGGCGCGATGGCACGGTCTCCGCAGGGGCGGCGACAGTGCAGAATGCAATCTCGCGGCTCCTCTTTAGCTCTTCACGTGATCAACTCACGTCTTCTCTCCATCACAATCACACACAAGCCAAAACATACACATTCAGACATCACCCTACCATTCATACAACTAATCCTAAGCTAAAGAGATTGAATCAAAGAAAAGAGAAGAAGAACAAAGAGTAGGGAGCTTACCACAGTTGTGGTTAGCTAAAGGAATGATCACCAACACTCTTACTGGCTTCCAAGCACATCAGCACTCCTCAAAAGCGTCATCATCATCAAAGCCACAACAAATCTCTTCCAAAACCAAGGAGAAACAAGAACAAGAACAAGATCAAAGAAGATGAAGGAGAGGCAAGAAGGACGTGAGGGAAGCTGGAACATGGAATGAAATGGAACCCTTGCTCAGCAAGGTAAAACGAAGAAGTAAGGGTGAAAGGTAAAGCACGGTCAAAAGAGTCAACAAAGCCGGCTGCAGCCGCCGGAAACCGCAGGGGCGGTTTCATGAGCCGCAGGGGCGGCAGTCAGGCCCGCGGGTGCGGTAAGGCCAATCTCGGTCAAGCGAAACTCGGCTAAGGACCAAGACTCGGTCCGAAAGAAAAGGGCTCTCACATCTCACCCCCCTAAAAACAAGTTTCGTCCCGAAACTTGCAAAGTCCTGAAACCACTCGGACTCAAAAGGCGAGGTAAAACTCTCTATAACCTCAAGCATAAGCATGGAGGAACTCATCCACTCCAGCAGCAAACTATATTATCCAAGGCCTAGAGGAAAACCATCTCTAGGCAAACTATAAATGTATCACAAGGCATAGAGGAATCACATCTCTAGCCGTATCAGAACCATAACAGAAAGGCATGGAGGGAGAACATCTCCAGCACTAATATGTCCATCAAAATAGCATGGAGGAAAGAACCATCTCCAGCTAAACCTATCATATCACAATAGCATGGAGGAAAGAACCATATCCAACTATAAACAAAAATCATACTAGCATAACAAGATCTAACAAGATCATAATCACATCAAAGCTAGCATGAAATAAACACATCACAGCATATAAGCATATAAGCAGATAAGACTCACCAAGCTAGTACTAAGATCTACTCGGTGATCCTACTGGTGCACCTATCTCGGCATAAAACTCTGGATAGTTCCTCTGGATACTATCCTCAGTCTCCCATGTAGCCTCCTCGGGTCCTCGCCTTGACCATTGTATCCTCAACATAGGAATGTCCTTCGAACGCAGGCGTCTCATACCTCGCTCTAGGAGTGCAATAGGATGCTCAGCAAACGTGTGGTCCGGCTCAACCACCAAATCATCATAACTCACGATGTGTCTCAGATCTGGTATGTACTCCCTCAGCTGAGACACATGAAACACAGGGTGAACACCCTCTAATCTCGGAGGCAAGGCTAATCTGTAAGCTGCGCTCCCAACCCGATCCAGAATCTCGAATGGTCCGACATATCGGGGACTCAACTTCCCCTTAATGCCAAAACGCCTAACACCTCATGTCGGGGACACTCTCAGCCACACATGGGCTCCAACTCTGAACTCTAGAGGCCTACGCCTCCTGTCAGCATAAGACTTCTAACGGCTCTGTGCAGTCAGCATACGCTCTCTGATCAATGCTACTCGAGCCATATCATCTTGAATCTGATCAGGTGCTAAACCACTGACACTGCTCTGCTCATCCCAGCATAACGGGGTACGACATCTCTGTCCATACAGTGCCTCATATGGGGCCATCTCAATAGATGCATGCCAGCTGTTGTTGTAGGAGAACTCAACAAGTGGGAGATGATCCGTCCACACTTGCCCCCAATCCAACACACAAGATCGCAGCATATCCTCTAGCGTCTGAATGGTCCTCTATGGCTGACCATCTGTCTGAGGATGGAACGCAGTCGTGAAGTGCAAACTCGTCCCCAGGGCAGTCTGAATCTGCTGCCAGAATCTCGAGGTAAATCGCCCATCTTTGTCTGAGACGATCGTCCTCGGTACACCATGGAGTCTCACTATCTGTCTAGTGTACTCCTCAGCTAATCTGCTCACCGGCCACGTCTCCCTGATAGGAATGAAACGTGTCGTCTTCGTCAATCTGTCTACTATGACCCAGATAGCATCAAAACTCCGGCTCAACCTCAGTCCAGTCACAAAATCCATGGTGACGTCCTCCCACTTCCTCTGTGGAACAAGAAGTGGATGGAGTTCACCTCCAGGTCTGAAATGATCGATCTTGACCTACTGGTAGGTCGCACATTGTGCCACAAATCTGGCCACATCGGGCTTCAGCCCTCCCCACCAATATATACGTCTCAAGTCCTGATACATCTTACTCGTAATTGGATGTACAGAGTAAGGTGTACAGTAAGCCTCCTGTAATATCCTCTGCCTCAACTCTGTATCAGCAGGTACACAGACGCGACCGCGGCGCCTCAAAATTCCATCTGCTTCAAGCAAGAACTGTGGTGCCTCATCCCGAGACATCCTATCTCGTATCCTAATCAAAGTAGGGCAAGTCTCCTGCTTTTGTTGGATCTCGCCCAAAAGATCAAGAAGGACCTCTAAAGTACGCAGCTGGTCATCCTCATCAGGAAACTGGATGTCCAACTCTAACCAGATCAGATCTCTCTGCAACTGATGCTGAACTGTCAATCTCGTAATCGCCTGCGCTCGAGGCGTCTTCCTGCTCAGGGCGTCGGCGACAACGTTTGCCTTCCCTGGATGATACAAGATCTCTAAATCAAAGTCCTTGATCAGCTCGAGCCACCTACGCTGGCGGTTATTCAATTCCCGCTGCGTGAAAATGTACTTCATACTCTTATGGTCTGTGAAGATCTGACATGTAGCACCATACAGGTAATGTCACCAGATCTTCAATGCATGAACTACCGCTGACAACTCCAGATCATGACTCGGGTAGTTCTCCTCATACGTCTTCAGCTGTTGAGACGCATATGCAATCACCCTGCCTCTCTGCATCAAAACACATCTCAAGCCTAGCTTGGATGAATCACTGTAAACCACAAAATCCTCAGTACTCTCTGGCTTTGCCAAAATAGGAGCAGAAGTCAAACGCCTCTTCAACTCCTCAAAACTCTGCCTGCACTGATCAGACCACACAAATCTGGTAGTCTTCCTCAGCAAACTCGTCAGTGGACGGGCAATCACAGAAAATCCCTCCACAAAGCGTCTGTAATAACCGGCTAGGCCAAGGAAACTACGTACTTCCTTGACATTCGTCGGTGTCTTCCATGCTGCTACTGCCTCAATCTTCGCTGGATCCACCTTGATCCCCTCAGCTGAAACTACATGAACCAGGAATGCTACCTCTGACATCCAGAACTCACACTTAGAGAACTTAGCATAAAGTTCTCTATCCCGCAAAACCTGCAATACAATCCTCAGATGTCCTGCATGCTCCTCACTGCTATGTGAATATACCAGAATGTCATCTATGAAAACCACCACAAACTGATCCAGGAAGTCGATGAAGATACTGTTCATCAACTCCATAAAGACAGCAGGGGCATTCGTAAGGCCAAATGACATCACTACAAACTCGTAGTGGCCATATCTGGTCCGGAATGCTGTCCTGTGCACATCCTGCTCCCTCACCCTCAGCTGGTGATACCCGGAACGCAGGTCAATCTTGGAGAACACAATCGCTCCCTGTAGTTGATCTAACAAATCATCAATGCGCGGCAGTGGATACTTGTTCTTGATGGTCACCTTGTTCAGCTCTCTGTAATTTATGCATAACCTCAGTGATCCGTCCTTCTTTCGTACGAAGAGGACATGTGCTCCCCATGGGGACACGCTAGGGCGAATGAAGCCCTTCTCAGCCAACTCCTCGAGTTGCTTCTTCAGCTCCAGCATCTCGACATGCGCCATCCGGTATGGGGCCTTCGAGATGCGTCTCGTACCAGGCTCTAACTCGATATTGAAATCCACACTCCTCTGAGGGACGGCTCAGCAAAAACATCAGTAAACTCACAAACAACTAGGATATCCTCTAACGTTGGACTCTCCCCCTCCTTCATGGCATAACACCAGAAGGCCTCACAACCATGTGCAATCAGTCTAGTTGCCCGTATAACGCTGATAACTGTGCCTACCTTTCCAAGGTCCCAACCTCGGAAAACCTCTATCTGGCCTAACTCGGTAGAGAGGGTAAAAGTCCTCCTACCTACATCTAAGACTGCAAAGTGTCTAGCCATCCAATCCATACCTAGAATGACTTCTTCATGCTCTAATAGCATGACAAAGAAGTCAACTAGTAACACACGGGTCCCTACAAAAATGGGACAACCAGTGAATCTCACGGGTACCTCTGACCCTACTACCATCGGGTAACCCTATTATAAAGGGCATCCCCTCAACTGTATCTAACCCAAGACGCTCTACAGAGGCATCATAAATAAAAGAGTGCGTAGCACCAGTATCAAATAAAACTCTAACAGGTAAACCATGAATCAGAATGGTACTTGTAGCAGTAGGTGCAGCTGGCTCCTCTGCACTCCTCAGCTCAAAAACACGACCCTGTGGGCCTCTGGTATTAGTGATGCCCCCACCACGACCTCTGCCTCTACTCGGCCCAAGAGCAGATCCCTGAGTCGTAGGGCGATCTGGGACTCTCTACTGTCCCTGAGTCTGCTGCTGCTGCTGAGGTGGCCTCTGCCCACCTCCCGCTGCACTGGCAGGAGAAGAACCCTGCTGAGAAGAAGCTCCGCCCTGGCGGCAGTAAACGGCTTTATGACCCTGTCTACCACAGGTAAAACACGTCACTATCGGTCTCGTGCACTCGGGCTTCAGATGCCCTGGATCTCCACAGTTAAAACACTGCCGTCCCTTCTCTGCAACCGGTGCAGATGAAGGCTGACCCTGGCGTCTCTGACCACGCCAACCACTAGCAGAACCACCAACACCACTGGTTTGCCCTGTACGCTGCCTCTTCTCAGACCCTCCGGTCTGAGAAGCTCTCCTCTGACTCGCCCGCTCTCGCTCATAGTCGGCGGCTCTATTCTGGTAGTCCATCAAGGACTCACAATGAAATCCCGCCATATAGGCCCGGTTAGTATCCCTCAGTCGTCGGGAAAAGAGATAAACGTGCTGGTCTGCAGAAGGTGCAGCTGGTCCTAGTAATGCCAACTCCTCCTGAAAACCTCCTGATGGCCTCAGAGACTGGTACATCCTCAAACCCAGCCTCAACAAAATCTCGCAGTTTCTCCCTCCTCAATGAGGCAGGGCAGAAACGCTCTCTAATCATCGTCCTCATCTGATCATAACTGGTAACCTGACTCCGTACTGATCTCCACCAGTGTTGTGCCAAGTCCCTGAATAAAGTATGAACCAGCTCGATTTGTCTGTCAGCTGGACATCGAATAGACTCCAGAGCTGAGTCTACATGCCCGATCTAGAGCTCAACCTCTAACCCCACCTTCCCAGTGAAAGGGGGTACACCCATCTGATGGAATGCCTTCAGCCAGGTATCTGGTGTAGGCCCTCTATGCTCCTCCGGTGCTCTGGCAATCTCAGCAGCAGGTACCTGTACATCTGGTACCTGAGTAACGGTGTGGGACCTATTAGATGGTCCCTCCTGTGCCTGTAGATCTGGGGCACGTCTACCGGCTCTAGCAGCCACCTCTACGCGTCTGATATAAGCTCTGAACTCTGATACTCCCATGGAGACACGATCAGACTCACCAGACTGGGCTCTCTGTGCCCCCTGTCTCTCAGCTGCCCCGTTCTCAGTCTCAGGAACGACGCTCCCAGCAACCTCCTCATGTATCTCTCCTGCATGTGAACCGTCAGCAAGAGTCCTACCCCGTCCTCTACCTAGAGGGGGTCTACCTCTACCTCGTCTGGCTGCAGGTAAGGCTCTAGTCTGAACCATCTGCAGAAGATGTAAACCTAACTTAGAAGGCTATATATAGGCCATATGTATAGATATATAACAGATCAATCACAACAGAATATCTATATATATCTATACTGTCGAGGTCTTCAGAGGAGTGATAGTTCACGTACACAATATCCCAAAACATTTGTACTCATTTCAAAACCAAAACCTTTTGAAAAGTCAGACCCCTTTCGGGTTCTGATTATTTATCTATTCGAACTTTATTGCAGATTACTAGTGCCATTGTTGTCAACCTAGGCTCTGATACCAACTTTGTAACACCCCGAATCCATAGGACTCGGAGTGTTACTGGGCTAGGATCTCACAATGGATCCTGAACCTAGCCTGACAACAACTTCACTGAATCTTACAACAAGGCACCAATAGATTAAAACAAAACAAAAATATATATATATATATATATATATATATATATATATATATATATATACATGCCAAAAGGATGATACAGACTACTGCTGAGTACAAAGTCAAACTGAAATCCGTACAATAATGATAAACCCTAAATCCCACGAATACGCCCAGTGTACGGAACCCTCAGCAGATCACCCCTCTAGATCACTCTGCAGCTCTCCTAACCTGCAAAGGATCTACAACACGGTATAAAACCGTTAGCTAACTATACACATATATAAGAAGATGCTAGAGCACAAACACACATCAATAATATTAACACATCATCATGATATCACACATTTACCCGGTTTATTATCTTTAATAAGTTAAATCACTCAATCGTATAAATAGATGTATATGAAGATATGTGACACGAGGAAATATAATCCCCGCCTCTGAGTACTAGCCAGCTGGAGTAGTATCAGCACACCTCCCGTGTACCCTATGGGAGTGGTGAGGGTCCTTCCCGTATACCAGATCTGCCTGACTACAGAGAACCTCCCAGACTCCACTACGGGATGAAAGGGAAAGGTTATCACGGCCACTACAATGGGCGGTCAATATAACATAGGTCGGTGACCATAATAACACATGCTATAAAGCATATAACACACACCACTCAAGCATACATCCAATATAAGGATAGTAGCTAAGTAAGTCCTATGGACTTACCTCGATCTCAGAAGTAACTCGCTACGAACAACTCTCAGAAACGTCCACTCCAAACTGGAGGACAACACAACCTATACAAGGCACACATAGATATATATATCAAACTCCTATCACACAAAGGGGTCACACCTAGACCCAAGGGATCCATAAGGATCATATCAACTCGTAACCTCAAGGCCGTAACCGGCATATCTATATCATACTCATCATAAACCGATACCTAGCATGGTACTAGTTCCCTCATACTAGAAAGGAAAGGAACTACCTAACTATAAGTAGTCCTGGGACAAGACGCACCTGCGTGAACAAAGGACACAGGGGCGGAAGAGATCACCCGCAGGCGCGGCAGGTAGAAGCTGCAGGGGGTGATAAGGCGCAGGCTAACGCAGGCGCGATGGCACGGTCTCCGCAGGGGCGGCGACAGTGCAGAATGCAATCTCGCGCTCCTCTTTAGCTCTTCACGTGATCAACTCACGTCTTCTCTCCATCACAATCACACACAAGCCAAAACATACACATTCAGACATCACCCTACCATTCATACAACTAATCCTAAGCTAAAGAGATTGAATCAAAGAAAAGAGAAGAAGAACAAAGAGTAGGGAGCTTACCACAACTGTGGTTAGCTAAAGGAATGATCACCAACACTCTTATTGGCTTCCAAGCATAGCAGCACTCCTCAAAAGCATCATCATCATCAAAGCCACAACAAATCTCTTCCAAAACCAAGGAGAAACAAGAACAAGATCAAAGAAGATGAAGGAGAGGCAAGAAGGACGTGAGGGAAGCTGGAACATGGAATGAAATGGAACCCTTGCTCAGCAAGGTAAAACGAAGAAGTAAGGGTGAAAGGTAAAGCACGGTCAAAAGAGTCAACAAAGCCGGCTGCAGTCGCCGGAAAACCGCAGGGGCAGCAATCAGGCCTGCGGGTGCGGTAAGGCCAATCTCGGCCAAGCCAAACTCGGCTAAGGACCAAGACTCGGTCCGAAAGAAAAGGGCTCTCACAATAGGCTCTCCCTCCCACGCTATCACCAATTTGACAAGTTATAACTCTTTATATATGTTTTATTCGATCAAAACGTACAATAAAATTGTGATAACGATCGTGAATGTGTAACGATTTATTATAGCTAACGATCGTCAAAAAAACTATATAAAAATCATACGGCGCGGTCATTATATTGAATACAAACTTCATTCCTAGATCTATAACAATCATGCAGGACCGTTAAAAATGGTTTCTTACATTTATACTATAACAAGTACATGCACAATTGTTATAATGATCGTGCATGTGATAACGATCGTGCGATGAAGTGCACGACCGATAATTTTTTTTAGTGGTCATGCATAATCATGAGTGTACATACACGACCATTATCATAAACCATCAACGTACGCTCCAGATTAGTTGTTGCTAATAGGTCCTCGTAAGTATTTATAGATGCAAGATGTATACTTACCTTTTTATATGACTGGACAAGATATTAAATATATTACAATATTTTTATTTTGAGTTTATTTTTCTCAACCACAAAATTTCATACATATGTAACGATTGCTACTTTATTTGTTTTAGTAACACGTTCTTTATTTTTTTTATGAGCAAGCTTTTACCACTCTAGAGTGTCGAACGACTTATTATAGCTAACGATCGTTGAAAAACTATAAGGAGTGTGCCGCACGATCGTTATATTGAAAAAAAAATTTCATTCCTATATTTTATACTATAATGAGTACACGAACGATCGTGGGTTACATGCACACACGATCGTGCACTATGATAGTAGCCTACTAATGTCTGTTTTTATTCGCTAAGATTATTATCAAGTTGCTAGCGATCGTAACCTATAATAAAAAAAAAAGGTTGTAAGTAACGATTGTTATAAAGTGTTTTGTGAAAATAATTAAAGATCGTTAATAATGTATCCA